>JAOWAR010059005.1:0-12928 GCA_028571005.1 Clathrina lutea
AGAGAGAGAAAGAGAGAGAGAGAGAGAGAGAGAGAGAAAGAGAGAAAGAGAGAGAGAGAGAAAGAGAGAGAGAGAGAGAGAGAGAGAGAAGGAGAGAAAGAAAGAGAGAAAGCACTCTTTGAGAAGTTTAATTTAGTACAGCTAATCATTTTTCTTGTAGTGGTTGTATTGTGTGCAGGTTGTGTCAGATCAGGAGATGTTCACTGACTGCATGTGTATGTGTCCTCTTTGTCAGTATACTCCTCACACACAGTGTGCTTTCCGTGGTTGGTGTTTCCTCTCCATCAGTCTGTGGGTTGGTGACTACCAGTTTCTGAGAGCAGTCTGTGGGGCTGTATTCTTTATGTTTGTCAGTGCAGTTTTGTGGGAAGGCAGTTCAAACCTTGACTTCGACTGCTGATCTGGATTCGTTTCTCCAAAATGCTGATCGACATGTTCTTCTTTTCACATGTGATTGTAAGTTGTGTTCGTTTGTTGATTGTATCACAAGGCAAATAACATTCCCGTGCTTCTTTCCTGAGCAGATCTTACAGAAATCACCATATTACCCTCTGCCTGTCAAGACGACTTAAGCACAACCAGGGAAGAATCTCCTCCGTGACATACATGGCAAATTTGATCAGACAATAAGTTGATCACACCGTGGCCCAGCGATCGGCCTGTGTACCTCTATTGTCACTAAACTTATGCTGAAGGAAGGACACCTAAAAAACCATTCCTTAAACTGGTTAAACTGGTTAAACTGGTTGTTGAAGCATTGCCAAGCAAACAAAAGGGGGTGAAATACGTCAAGAAAGAATGGAAGTGAAATGTACTCAGCAGCACAGCCAGCTCTTTGAGCTTTCAGTGGGTTGTTTGGCGGTTTCAGAATTGATTCCTGCAGCAGACAAAGGTCTCCTTTTGGTCACTGGGTGCACTCCCTTTCCCGAGAGCGGGTCTTTTTTTTTCAGGCAGGTGTCTGGTAGTTTTCAAGGGTGCTGTGAAGAAGTCAGCCGGTTAGGTAAGTACCAGTCCTTTGTCCAGCCTTTGAAATCACCCACCCTAAAGTGGTTCTTTTTCTTTTCGCTGGGTGCCCTCTACGCAGGGGTCAATGGAGTATCAACAGCATCAAGTGTCTGGGTGGTACCCAGTCTGTAACTGTGGGTACGTTTGCAGACGATCTCTTTTTTGTCTGTTATTTCAGCATCAGGACCTTCCCGGAGTGCATTCATAACAGACCGGTTCTTGCTATAACGTCATTAAGTGATCAAGGCAAGAGACGTACTCGGGAAACCCACGGGAGACGTTCATCGCCGTCACACTCAGGCTGGTTAAGGACTGACTCGGGGTGAAATTTTCAATTTTCAAAACCACAGCTCTTATCGCCCTGAAACTTTCCACGATTACTCTTTGTGGTATTTCTCGAACACAAGGCAAGCCACCCATCGAGTGCCGCCATACATTTCAATGTGAGAAAGATCAGCGATCGACCGATCTGCACATGGAAGAAGCCAGCTTACGGTGCCTAAACTCTTCGAGCGCCAGTTTTCTCACATCGCTCCGAACTCTTCATACATGAGCTCTCCCTGTGGTACTGTTAAGGTGTTGATTTATCCATTCTTCATACCGGTAACTTGTTTTGAACTTGAGAGAAGGAAATCGACGACCGGCGCTTTCTTCACCAGCCGAAGGCCATTATTTTGCTGGCAAAGGCTCGCTCCTCAATTGTAGATCTACATGAGTCGTGCCGTACGCAATATCGGCGCCGTATCAATGACTGGGGCTCCCAATGTCGCTGGCAAGTGCATGGCGCTTGATCACCTTTCTACACCCTTCCCAACCTCTGCCTCGGGGCTGGACACTCAGGATCAGTCCAGGGAAAAGGCTGGCTCAAGTTTCGTTCAGCACTTTTGTGCTTGCCACGCCTTAAATCGATACAATGGTGTATGCATGTACATGCACTTCCAGTCAAAAACCAACTGTTCTTGTTTGTTTTAAAACGTTTGACTCTTGCTTCTGCTTGCGCTCTACTGTCAACAATCACCCTCTGTTGCCTTTTCTTCC
The DNA here is from genome assembly GCA_028571005.1 of Clathrina lutea. Taxonomy (NCBI): domain Eukaryota; kingdom Metazoa; phylum Porifera; class Calcarea; order Clathrinida; family Clathrinidae; genus Clathrina; species Clathrina lutea. Next base: position 2,044 of record JAOWAR010059005.1, read on the forward strand.
TCTCTGCTACTTGACTTGCCCGCGACAGCTTCCGCTCGCTCTCATATTATGGCCCTGTGGTCAGAAGAAACGGTCTGCGATTGAGGGCAATACGTCCTTCATCCGTCCGCCGTGACCTTGACGCTTGCTCACTGCAACCTTCGCTCACTCCTAAAAAGGCTTTTATTACGGACTTAACCTGCTTTCCTCTGCGCTTGTCTTGAGGCAAACGGACGCTCTGATCACCAGAAGTCACCTTCATACCTCATGTCATACTAGTATTATGTAGATAGCAAGCGTATCAGGTTGCTTTGGTGTTTACTCAATATGCGTGCAAAGGCATGCAGAGTGCCAGATCAGGTAGCTAGCAGCAGAAAGGATCTTAAGGAGGGGATTCTTCTGCCACCACAGAACTTCAAAGAGGCCAGTTGACTCGACGGTCGATGGTCGATGGTGCGATGGTGACCTTACGCATTTGACTATCATGCGACCTGATGCGCCTATCATATCATTCACAGATCAAGATTGTTGCATAACTCGTGCGGCCCCACATGGTTGCATGCAGCCCCGTACAACTGCCCCGTATACATTGATGCATGCGTTCTCCCGGACGCACCGGACATGCTTTAACCAGTCTGGGGAGAGTAAAACGTGTGGGACCCTTTGATCGCTGTCTCAGAGTTGATCACGTGTCATGAGTTGAAAAGGTCAGACGCAGTTTGTCGATGGTCACTGCTGTTGATGCTGAAGTAGATGTGTGGACACCAATGAACTTGCTGTGGCTATCAACAATGACAAGAAGCATCTTGGCCTCCACTGGTCCAGCATAATCAGCGTGCAGCCTCACCGAGGGCTTCCCAGGCCACTCCCATGCATGGATTGTAGGCTGGCTTATGGCCTTCAGCACGGATTGGCACTCCTGTAGCTGGCGATCTTGAACTCGCTGCTCTACCTCTGCATCCTGTGAAAGCGACCATTCACAACTTCATGCCCGCGCCTTCATACATGACATCCATGGATGACCAGCGTGGAGCTCATCCAACACGGTCTTGCATCCTTGCGGTGGGATAATTACCTGAGAACCAAGTAACAGACAACCTGCCACGCATGACAGCTTTGTTTACCGGTGAAAGTACTGTCGCAGGTCATCAGAAACGCCGTCAGCCTTTAACCAGCTGGACAACTTGTGACAACACTCGATCTTTCCTCGTCCAGAGTGCGACCTTCTGGAATGTCACTGGTGTGCCGTTGAACATGTCCAACGATTAGACTACTTCTGCTGGTTGTGGCAGTTCCTGCTGTTCTGTCGGTATTGGTAGGCGAGCCAAGCCGTCTGCATTGCTGTTGGCTTTGCAAGGTCAGAACTGTGGTTGAAGCTCATAATTTGACTACGTCAGTGTCCAACGCTGCATGCGGCCACTTTCCAGTGGTGAAATCGGCTTCTCTCGGCTGAATACTCCCAAGAGTGACTTGCGGTCGGACAGAACAGTAAAATATTGGCCATACAGGTACTTCTAAAAGCGCTGTATGGCAAAAGCCAGTGTGAGACCTTCCTTCTCCACCTGGGCGTACTTCTCCGCGGAAGCAAGCATTCTGGACGCGGACAATATTTGTGTTCTTCACCTCTGGAGTAATGTGGGACAATACGGCATCTGTGACGTATGGAGACGCAGCACAGCTGCAGACGATCAGCAATTCCGGATTGTAGTGAACTCGAACTGGGGAGTCGAGCAATATTGCTTTGCTCTGCTTGAAAGCTTTCTGATGCTTGTTCGTCCATTTCCATTTCTTGCGAGACAAAAGATCGTACAGCGGTACCAAAACGGTGCTCAAGTTGCTCACTGTGATAGTAATTGACCATGCCAAGATAGCTGCGTAACTCGGCCATGTGCTGTGATGGTGGTGAATGAATCACGCCATGGACTTTCGTGCAGTTCGTTTGTTGTGCAAATATTTTCTGTTAGCAGCATGAGACGTTTAATCTTGTATCTTACAAGAACTTCCAAAGACAAGCCAGTGCCAGCATCCTAGGGCTGAAGATTTACTTGCTCATTTTGTCAACATTTGGGCAGGAAGGACCTGGACGAGTGCCAAAGGGGCTGTGAAGCAAATGTGACTGAAACAGTTCTACCTCTTAATGATTTAATGATTGATTTCAGCACAAAAAAACTGCACTTCACCTGGAAAGTCTAATTGACAGGTGCTTTCATGCGGATACGAAGCGAGAGAGAGAGAGCGAGAGAGAGAGAGCGAGAGAGAGAGAGAGAAGGAAACTGACTAAGCTTACTGCGAGTAATTTTAGATCGAAGGAAACGTTCGCTCATCAGAAGACAGACTTCAGGGGGTGAAACCTGGTGTTTTGGTAGAAAGAGGTACGCCCCCTGGGCAAGCCTAGTCTAGTCTGAGCCTCTCTTCGCGTTTAAAGATGAATTTCAAAAAGTCTTTCGCAGGCTCATCCGAAGCTCTCCAAAATCCAACCCACCACCACCCCCCACCCCTCTCCGGTGAAAACCTGTAAACCTCTATCGTAGTTACTGCTACCACTGCAAGGCATGTGGGGAGTGAAATGGCTGCTGCTGCGTGAGCTCGCACCGTGAGCCCGCTGGATCATATTTTGCTGAAAAAAATTACATTTGAACCGATCGCGTGCGCACATCACATTCGCCGGCTAAAGCGACTGGTAGATATTCACATCATTTTCCAAATGCGGAAAAGCCTCTTCCTAAACAAGTGATGTGTTTCCGGCTACCGCTGGGCTTGCGCGCGAAAAGTACATGTACATGTAGGTAACATCGCTGGTGTTTTACGGACGTCTGACCATATTCAGATCAAAAAATGTTGCATTTCTAGTTGTCGTCTAGAGCGGTGCTATTGAGTGTGTGAGGATGGTACGGAAGACGTGAAAAATGATGCATGAATTACACAGGTGCTGGTAGGTGCGTGAAGTGATGAGTGTGTGAAGATGTCATGTGTGTGTAAGTGTTTTCTCTCTTTACTTTTTTTTGCAACCCGTCCGCTGATCTGGTGTGGTCGAGTTAATGAATTAAAGGGGTTTCAACGTAAGGATTAGCAACATAACAAGTGACGACACAGATGGCCCACCATGCGTTAGAACTTTTCGATGGAGGTGATTTTGAGGACAATGAAGAGTGGCTGAAGTTCTATTTCATTGAGCATAACATTGGTCAAGTTGCCCATCAGTGTCTGCTGGGAAAAAGTCGACAGCAAACAAGAAACAGGCAGCAGTTCTAGTCCCACACCTGTCAGCCAAAGTATACGCGGTTCTGAAGTGCTTGTCTTTGCCAAGTTCGCTGGATGAAAGGAAATACGCCAATTTGAGTGGAGTTGTGCGCGACTATTACAAGCCTTCCGTTTTGGCGGTGGCAGCATTGTTTCGTTTTCAGCAGTGCCATCAACAGCAAGGGGAGACTGCCCTTGACTTTGCTAACAAGCTCAAGCGGCTTGCAGTACCATGCAAGTTCGAGGCACATTATGACCAGGCCCTTCGGGACCAATCCATCGCCGGTCTTCTTTCTGAGGAGACGAGGAAGGAGATCCTGGCACTGGCCGACACTGAGTCGAAGCTGTTCAGTGACGTCTACAAGGTCGCTCCTTCTCATCAATCGGCAAAGGAGGCCTCTGAGCAGCTCACCCAGCCAGCGCCCGTTCACCAGACCGAGGTCAAGTCCAGAGCTCGTTGACAGCATCGTGACACGCCGGAAGCCGGCCAAAAATGCTACCGATATGACAAGTCCGGGCACTTCGCCGCAGATTGTCATTTCAAGAAGACAAAATTCCACCACTGTGGAATCATGGGGCACATTGGACGAGCGTGCAGGAAGAAGAAGCAAGTGAAATGAAATGTCTCTTACAAGCACGTCAGTGAGGACCCAATTCCAAAACCCCAACCTGATGAGTCCGTTCATCGGAGTGCAATTGAATGTCCAATATACCATGTCGACTCGTGTGTAAACATAAAATCGGTCAAACCATACACCACAGAGGTCACTGTGAATGGCACAGGTGTAGCATTTCAGATTGATACGGGAAGCACAGTTAATATTTTGTCAGAATCAGACTTTTTGACAAAATGCAATGGCAAGGTGTCTGATTAGCTCCATGCTCTGTTCAACTGCCTATATTTACTCTGGTGATATTAGTCAATGTCTAGGGGAACTACTCTACCATTCACGATTGGCTCACAAACCAACAACGTTCTTGCATGTGTTTCTCGGGGAAACTCCACTTCACTTTTGGGCCGAGATGTGCTGTGTAAATTCAAGTTCCCATGGAAGAACATTCTTGAGGTTCACAAAACGGGTTCAAACAAAGATGTGGATTAAATTCGCAAATGCCTAGAGCTCTTTGACACCTCCACTGTTTGGAAGGTAAAAGGGGTTCAAGTGAAGCTTAGTGTTTTGAATGAGAAGCCTGTATACCAAAAGGCACGCCCAGTTCGGTTGGCAATTCGGGAGAAGTACATTGATGCTCTGACTGACGGAACAAATTGGAAGAGGCGGGCATCATAGAAAAGCAACACACTCAGGTTGGGTATCCCCACCGCACCAGTCGAAGAGCCAGATGGGAGTTGAAGGATTTGTGCGGATTACTCAGGTACAATCAGCAAACGTTCGTCATGTGAGCAATACCCACTTCCCCCAGTGGAGGAGCTCCTGACCAAGGTTGAGCAAGTGAAGCGGTGTACCAAACTAGACCTGTCCCAAGCTTACCACCAATTGGAGTTGCACCCTGATAGGCAGGAAGTACACCGCTATCAACACCATCCAGAGTTTACATGTATACCAATACAGCCGTTTACCTTCTGGTATTCACGGTGCCATTGCTATCTTTCAAAGGGTGATGGAGGAGGAACTTCAGGGTTACTCCGGTAGCAGTGCATTCATTGACGATGCTATTTGTACTGGTGACACAGATAAAGAGCATGCACAGAATGTGGATCGGGCTCTCCACCGCCTGAATAAGCAAGGGTTCAAATTGAAACCGCAAAAGTTCAAGTACATGGAGGAGAAGATTACCTACTGAGGATATGAAATTACGGCACACGGCATCGCTCCATCCCCAGAGAAGATCAGGGCATTGCAAAATGCAAATCCCCCAGTGACGGTGCAGGAACTGCAGTCTTTCCTTGGTTCAGCTAATTTCATGAGGAAATGTATTCGTCACTTTGCCCAAATGGCTACACCTTTGTATGATCTCTAGAAAAAGGGTGTATCATGGAAATTGGAAAGTGTGCAAAAACCGGCTTTCGATCAGCTGAAGAAGGCGATTTGTAACGAAGCCCTACCACCACACTATCATGTGGACGCATCAGCAACTGGCCTGGGTACTGTCCTGCTGCAATCACAGAAGTCCAGGGAACTTCGACCGATTCCGTTCATGTCAAGGAAATTGATGCCAACCGCAAGTCGCTATGCGCAAATTGAACGCGAGGCACTCGCCATAGTCTTTGGCGTGACCAAATTCCAGCAGTATCTGATGGGCCGAAGCTTCACCACTAAAACTGATCGTTGTCTACTAGTCAAACTTTCATGCTGGCATGAGTCCATTCCCGGCTTTTTTTACAGTTGACGCACATCAAGCATTGGGCCATGAGGTTAGTAGTGTATGACTCCAAATTGGAATATCTGGCAGGGGAAAAATGTGTATGCAGGTTTTTTGTCATGTAAACCAAAATGGTGTCTAAGGGTCCTTCTGAAAATGAGTTTTTTGCCGTACATGTTCTTCTCATAGAGTGGTGAAATAGTCACGGCAGGAGTGGTCAAATCTGAGACATCAAAAGATCCCGTTTTAACAGAAGTGCTACACCACGTTTTGAACGATTGGCCAATGGACTGCGCCAATGAGCTCAAACCATTTTACCAGAAATGAGACGAGCTGTTCATTGAAGATGGAATCCTCCTGTGGAATGAATGAGTAGTAATTCCAGAATCTCTGCACCTCATTGTGCTCAACAACCTCCACGCCAAACACCTTGGCATGGTGAAAGGAAACAAGTTGCTCGACGTTACATGTGGTGGCCAAGAATCGACCTGGACATCGAACACACTGTGGGAGTGTTTGATCGCTGTCAAGAGCACGCCAAGCGGCCAGCTGCTAAGACTGGAGCTTGACCGTGCTCAAATGGTCGGTGGAAACGCATTCATTTGAATTTCGCCGGTCCGTTCTTGGGCTAAATGTTCTTGGTCATGATTGATGCAATCTTGAAGTTTCTGGATGTCGTTCCGATGGTTCAAGCCACGAGCACAGGCCATCCAAGCATTTCGGCACCTTTTTCTCTCTTTTTGGTCTGCCAGAGCACATTGTTACAGACAATGGCTCTCAGTTTACAAGCCAGCAATTCAGGGATTTCCTGAAACGCACCAACATCTTGCATACCCATACAGCGCCTGGTCATCCTGCAACCAACGGTCTTGCAGAGTGTTTTGTCAACATCTTCAAGTTTAAAATGCAAGAGTTTGGCACAACAGGCGAAAGTCTTCAAAAACGACTGGATCGGTTCCTTTTATCGTATCATACAACTCCGACTATCAACGGGCGCACTCCCAGCGAGCTTCTCATGAACCGCCAGCCACACATTCGTTACAATGCACTTCGAACATCATCAGCCACATAGAACGTTCACATTTATGAGGAAACTCAGCACGCATCGACTTACGACGTGAATGACGCTGTGTTCGCCCTCAACTTCAGTCACGGACTCATTGGATTCCAGCTAGCATTGTTCATGTCAACAGTCCGTATCCATATGACGTACAGAGTGGCAATGTCGTCTGCAAACTGCACCGTGATCAGCTACGTCCACGCTCAGTATCTGGCTCAGATTACATGGCTCGTTTTTAAACAGAAAATTGTTCATGTCCACTGTCAGACGTTACCCCACTTCGCCTGTCCACAGTTGTCTCACCGAGTGCACCTTGCCCGTCAGCAGTTGACAATCTGGCAACGCAAACACGGCCGTCATCGGCGACGCAAGCGCAACCATCACCACCAGCAAGTTCGGTGCTGGCTGACTCAACGCGCTGTTCTTTTCTACAGATACAGCGCCCTGGACACCTCATTGAAGAGTGCTAAAGTTGATTCCATGCCAGTTACGGACTTGTACTGACTGCTTATTATTGATTATTTATCTTTCTTTCTTTGACAGGTTCCTTCTTAGCTTTGTTTTCCGTCGATTTTTTTTAATTCATGAACTTATTTTCCAAAAATTTCCCCATCCAAATTCTAAATGGAGGAATATTGTGATGTATTCACCCACCTTGGTTTGTTTGTAACCATAGCAACTGGATAGCTCCGCATGGATTTGTTGCAGTTTCGTCTCTTGCTCTCTCGAGTGAGTTCTGAAATGTATATGTCCTCCCACTGCCTTTAAGTGTGTGGTCGAGTTGATGAATTAAAGGGGTTGCAACGTAAGGGTTGCAACATAAGTGTTGCAACATAAGGGTTAGCAACCCAGCACTTCCGCATGGCCAGGAAAACACATTTTATATCTGCGTTCTCCGCCGGCTGTAATTGGTCCCCAGTTATAGACCCAAGCGTGCTTCCGGATTTCGCCGGCTACACGAGCTTTTAAAGTGATCACGGTTCCGGCTCATTACAACCATTCACGATCAGCTCTCCTTCCATACCTTTTGAGTTTAGTGATTGCGGAGCCACCTGGGTGAAGGGCTCCTTTGTAATTGAGGCGTTCGAATTCAATGGCAAAGTTTTGGCCAAAATTCCGGGGAAAAACAGCGCAACTTGGAGTGCATTGGAGTAATTCATGCGTCCGTCTACTTTATTGGAAACTTGTATTTCAAGGATTCAGGATAGAAGAAAGACTTAGCTGAGCACAGAAGGTGTGAGGCTTGTGAGGCAGCTCTCCGAACTCAGAAAGAATTATACACTAGAATAGCCAGACATCCAACTTTTTTATGCAAATCACAGAGTGGAACATAGCACTGCTGGAAATAATTGCCAAGACAAAATTTGTGATCCTTGGCGGTCTGCGGTGGCTCCATGCGCACGCCACTTGTTAATGACAAACGCTACATCCTGGTTCTCCTCACACAAGATCTGGAACAGCTTCTGCAGAAGGATGGGTGGCCATGGCATGATGCTAATGGGGCTGATGATACTAATTGGCATGATGCTAATGGGGCTGATGATACTAATTGGCATGATGCTAATGGGGCTTCGCTCCCAAAGACCAGTTATAGTCTGGCAATGGCAAAGTGGTGGCTCGCTCAAATTCTGTTATCAAGTTATCATCCACCACCAGCCCAAATCAGCAGTCCACGCCATTGTGATTTCATGTTTGATGGCAGGCGACTCACTTGCCAACATGCAGGTTGCAGCATGCAGGTTGCAAATCAAGGTTGCAACATGAAGGTTGCAATTGACTTTTTTCAGACGATCATTGAAGATTTGAACAGCAAGCTATGCAATTTTTTTAAAATTAGGATTACCTGTGTCCAAGACAGGAGGTGGGGGGTGCAGGCTAAACATGAGCATGTCATTCTGGCCAAGTGAAGAAACTTGGGCATTGTCCTTTAGACCACCTGAAAACTGAGATATGAATTTAGTATTTCAGCTCCAGCTTCTTCTGCCAGCTCAAAGGAGCTCAGACTAGATGACTGACAACAAACATGTTCCAGCTCAGTTCACAATATCCCTCCTCTCCTCTCCCTCCCCTCCCCTCCTCTCCTCTCCCCTCCCCTCACCTCCTCTTCCCTCTCCTCCCCTCCCCTCCCCTCCCCTTCCCTCCTCCCTTCCCTCCCCTTCCCCTTCCCTTTGTCCAGATTTCTGCGGCAGGAAAGTGTTGGCTTCAGTCAGAAAATTCATGAACATCATTTCAACACGTCTTCCTAATTTGTTGCATCTTCTCGCTATGGGTTTGGATGAAAACCGGACAGTTCTAAACTTGGTGAGCACCACCTTCTTCCTCCTTCCGTTCTTTCTTTCTTCTTCTTTCTTTCTTTTCTCTTGGTGAGAGATACAGATATCTTGAAGATTGCAAGAGATCAGGTGATGCAAAGATTAATCTACAGAGAAACAATGTAACTGAAACAATGTAACTGAAACAATGTAACTGAAACAATGTAACTGAAACAATGTAACTGACATGAAGAGCGAGGAAAAGTTTGGTGAGGAAAGAGACGCTTTGGTGCACTGCACCATCATCAGTCTAGACAAGAGGATCTAGTCGGTAGGACAAGCTGGTGGGAACGGAATCAAGTGCTTAGGGGCTTTCATTTTGTAGGCTTGAATGTGTGACTATAAGATGTGTAATTAAGATGTGTGAATGTGATAGGGGTGTTAAAGGAGAGAGTGAAATGTGTGAGTGTGAGTTTAACAACTAGGTGAGAAAAACAAAGCAACTCTCAATCGGTGACAGGAAAACCTTGGAACAGGCTTTCGACCGTAGCCCATTCTCGCATGCACACCTATGTTTTATCAACCCACAACTCCATTGGGCACAATCCTTTGTTTTTCTCACCTAGTTGTTAAACTCACACTCACACACTTCACCCTCTCCTTTAACACCCCTATCACATTCACACATCTTAATTACACATTTTTTAGTCACACATTCAAGCCTACAAAATGAAAGCCCCTAAGCAATTGATTCCGCTCCCACCAGCTTGTCCTACTGACTAGATCCTTTTGTCTAGACTGATGATGGTGCAGTGCACCGAAACGTCTCTTTCCTAACTAAACATTTTCCTCGCTCTTTGCGTCAGCTACCAATATTGTTTCTCTGCTGATTAATACTAAGAAATGAGAATGAGATCTACAAGATCAACCCTTCTCCTGATGTGAAGATTGTTGTTAATAACCTCTGTCCCCAAAAGCATGGCAAAGTCGATCTGGAGAAAAGAGAGATGTATTCACTGGCAGGTGGGTGGGAATTTTGACCACCTGCAGGACGGATGTGAGCAGAGAAGCATCCAAGAACAATAATGGTATGTGCTTGCCCTGGGAGATTTCAAGGTTTGATCAGAGCAGGCCACTTTTTAATATTCTTGTGTCTTCTCCATGACTTCTTCAGAATGTTTCCAGTCCCTCTCTTCATCTGAAGAAACTTCACAGCAAGCACTTCCACAGTTTTCATGGTCCATGGTCCTTAGACAGTCTACTCAATTTTCTTTCAAACCATGTTGGGTGAGAGCTGTGGTCACTTGAGATTTGACATTATCAGACAAAGTGCAATGTCAACTAATACTGGCTCGGAGAATCCTGACCTGTGAGCCTCGCAGAGAATCCTACCCTAGTCACTTTGTAGAGAATTATGCCCTGGGAGCTTCTCAGAGAATCCCGCCCTAGTCATTTCTTAGAGAATGCTGACCTGTGAGCCTCTCAGAGAATCTTACCCTAGTCAACTCTTAGAGAATTATGCCCTGGGAGCTTCTCAGAGAATCCTACCGTAGTCAATTCTTAGAGAATTACGCCCTGGGAGCTTCTCAGAGAAGTCTTCCCTAGAAAATTATGCCCTGGGAGCTTTTCAGAGAATCCTACTCTAGTCACTTATTAAAGAATCCTGACCTGTGAGCCCCTCAGAGAATCCTACCCTAGTCAACTTTTAGAGAATTATGCCCTGGCAGCTTCTCAGAGAATCCTACCCTAGTCACTTCTTAGAGAATTATGCCCAGGGAGCTTCTCATAGAATCCTACGTACCCTAGTCACTTCTTAGAGAATTATGCCCTGGGAACTTCACAGAGAATCCTACCCAAGTCACTTCTTAGAGAATTATGCCTTTGGAGCTTCTCAGATAATCCTACCCTTCGTCAATTCGTAGAGAAGTATGCCCTTGGAGCTTCTCAGAGAATCCATATCTGTCCCGCGTGCGCGGCGAGGGCGAAAACGGCGGCGAGGCCGAGGCCAAGCGCCAGGGCGAAAATCCTGCGC
>JAOWAR010059116.1:0-12926 GCA_028571005.1 Clathrina lutea
TCAACAAGATATCAATCTCGATTTTTGATATCGTGTTCTCACTAAGTTGATAAAACACACTCAAGCATTGCGATATGCAGCCCGTGCAAGAGTCAGAGTGCCTAAGCCAACCAACACGCCTCTTCTCCTATTGATATTCAGATTATCACGTGATTCGGCAACAGAGAAAATGGTCACAATCACAAGCACACAGCGGAAGTCGAAGAGAAAAGTGAGTGGCGAGACTACAAATAGGAAGGGCGATTCAGAGCTCAAAATAGACAACCGCTCTGCCAGAAGTATGTATGCGAATGGTTGCCAAGGGGGTGCACTGGCGTAGTCAGTAGTATCAACCGGCGTCTGGTCTGGGACGTAATTTCAGCACTGGCCACATGACTGCTTAATTTGCAGGATGCCTGAGAATAAGTGGCTGCCAAGGGGTACGCATATGTATACTCTACGATCTTGGAGTCTCAGATGCCTGCTCACTGACAACACTTTGAGAAGTCAAGACTTCATTTTAATTTTGTTTCAACACCTGCCAGAAAGAAAACCTGGAGAATGTAAAACGGAATAAGAATGCACACAAACAGACACACATGCATGCCAACACATTCATGCATGCAAACATGTCCTTCAGGCAAACCGGTTGCAACCTTTGGGCCATTTTCTGATTTATTTCTGCGAGAAAATTATTAATGACTTCCTTAGAGGGACAAGGAAATGCAAACTGCCGACCGTTTCTTACAGGATACTATGCCAGGCTTCGATGGAAATATTTAAAGTCACAAAGAAAAAGAGAAGGAAGCGGAGAGGAGCAAAACGAGAAATGGTTATTGGCCGTCATATGGCAAAAAAATATCTACCGGCCAAGAAGCCTGGCAAGGTTGGCCTAACGACCCCCTAGCGTGCATGTCCCTCAGCACCATAGCCCTCCACACCTTGTACAAACAGAGAGACATTCCTCGAGTCCGATCCCCAGCGGTTCCTTGTCATACACGTGTACACTCCAGCATCTCGTAGCCGCACCCTCTCTGGAAGGAGAAGACCTGCGTTAGGTGCTGGCCCAGCATCGAACGACAGCGATCCATTAGTAACATTGAGCCATGTTGTTACTGGAGTTGGAACACCAAACACCTCGCAAGGAAGTCGAACTATTGAATCTTTTTCAGCTACTATGTAGCTGAGAGCTGACCTGATGATGGCTGTAGCTAAGGAAAACAGAAATCATAAAGGATAAGAGGTTTAAAGAAAATGTGCACGGACAAACAAAAATTACCCAACCTATTCACCCAGGTCTGGCTTGAGCAAAGTGTGAACAAGTATAATTCGGTTTAGAGGATATCTTTATCAGACGACCTCAATGTAAGCAGCAGTTCAGTTCAACACAGATGACAGAAATCAAACTCTACCGGGCATGATTGATTCAATGCTTGACCTACCTGCTGATCTTTCTGTCAACACAGAAACCTCCCCGGCGCCCACTGAATTGATCGCAAACAATGTCACATTATACTTTGTGTTTTCTTCAAGATTGATGATGTTGAAATTTCGCTTTCTTGAGCCAAAGATGGCGTTCGTGGCCCTAAGTTGGCCATCAGAACGCTGCCAAGTCAAGTTGTAAGAGGAGATGATACCATTTGGCTCCAGAGGTTCATTCCAGCGGACCAAAATAGAAGACGGAGTCACCTCAGATCTGTTTGCAGTGACCACAGCTGGACCTGGAACTATTAAAATGGATGGGGAAAAGTCCATTGGGATAGAAACGGAGAGTAGAAATATGCATTGAGGTAAAAAATGAACAACTTCACGATGACAAAGCAAAACGACGATGGAGATAGGCACAGCAGGGAAAAGGCCGGGGGAGGGTGGATACAAGAGGGAAAGAAAGGAAAGGAATGCAAGAGAGAGAGAGAGAGAGAGAGAAAGAGGAGGGAGGAGAGGGAGGAAGAGTGAGAAAGAAGTAGAAACGAACAAATGTCATCTCAAAAGACGAAAATTTCACTTTTGATGACAAACAAACTATGTGTTTATTGAGAGTATTTTTTATTCAGTAGGCAAAGAGGAGTGGCCACTCTTTTCAAGACTTACAGTCAGGTCTTGTCCTTGTTACCATAGTAACTACAGCTCCGAGTCCTGCTCTGTTGAAAGCTCGGAGGCTTATGGTGTAGTTTGTGAATTTCCTCAGATCTGGAATGGTTGCTGTCGTGATGTGGCTATTGGTAATGTTCAGCCGTCCAACCAGATAGCAGACATACCCTGTGCAAGGACAGGAGACCTTGCTGCACGTTAAGGCATTGTGCCTGACTTCGTATCCAAGAATTGTACCGAATTCCATTTCTGGGGGAACCGCCTAATATCATAAGCAACAAATGGTTAATATCTCTCAAAGAAGGTTAAGAACAACAGTTCTTAGGACACGAAGTGAGAAATGAAAACGATGGTGTTAATTTCAGAAGACGTTTCGGCCTCAACGCCATCACAAGTTCATCGATTATTTGGTTTGGATCCTGAAGATCTTCCACAGGGAAATAAGTTGAAATGCAAGCATTTTGAAGGATTTGAAGGATTTGAAGGGGCACTGTCAGCATTTGTGCTCTCTATTATATGCTCCTTGGATCATCATCATTTTGGATGGTTCTTCCGCTTTGGCAGTTCGACAGAGTGCACACATTTTGGCTGCGAATACTTGGCACAAGGCGAAGAAACGGAACTGTCATTCTCTTACGGACAAAGAAAACTAGTAGAAAGGCGTTGGTGACTGCTCGCGAGTGCGCAAAGCACAAAACCACCCAAATGGGTGCTCCCGTTCATCGTAATGAGTGTTGAGTGGTCACTGAACTAGTAGGAGAGACGATCCGGGTTAAGCTCTCACTCAGTATGCTTGGTTCGGGCTAGCAATTTGCATGATCTGAGGAAGACAATAGGCTCTATCCGCAAAGGTGTCACCACAAGCATGCGAAGAAAAGAAACAAAGTCCAATCACTGCCTGGTTTCTGTCCCAAGATAATGCCACTGGAAGTTCACCACAAATTCCAGTCGACGTGTGGCAAGTAAACAGTAGGAATTCATTAAAGATCCTATTGACTTGTAGCGAGTAAACGGGAGGAGTTCATTTAATTCCAGTCAGCAAACGGCGAGTAAACAGAAGAATTTTATTAGGCATGTGCCGAGTAATCAGAAGGGTTTTATTAAAATTTCAGCCTCCGCAAGGCAAGTAAATGGCAGAATTCCTTTCAAAGTTTAGTTAACATGTGTCGAATAAACAGAAGAATTTCAACAACATTCCAGTCACCACATGGCTTGGGAACAGGAAGAGTTCGTCAAAATTTCAGGCATTGCATGACATGTAAATAGCAGAGCTTCATTAAAAACCTAGTCACCGCGTGGTGAATAAACGAAACTTATATAATAAAACTCATTTACTGCATGGCGAGCAAACAGAGAGATTTCATTGAAATTCAGTCCCAAAAAGTGGAACCTAGCCTTCCCCTCTCTTCCCAAGTCTGGTTTCACAGTAACTATTGGCAAATAAGTAATCGGAATTAGTGCCCTGTATACCCCGGACCTGATGAGTCAAGTTGAGTACAATTGCAAAGGCTTCCTGACTTCAAAGGTTTTACCTTCTCGGCAGTTGATAGTTCAGAACTTTTCAAGACTTGTTACACTTAATGGAACAAGTAAACTATTGCTTTACTTGCCAGTTGAAAATGAAAACCGATGTCAGGCACGCATCGTTGTGATGTAAACAGGTAACAGAAGCCCATCAACCTATTTCACTAGGTTATCTACCAGTGTTTTGCATGGGTTTGAAAAGCTTCCCCATTCACCGACCTTCACCAGCCTGCCCAGTCCACTACTGGAACTTGCCTTCGGCTTGTGCTTATCTTCACCTTGAGTTTCCCTCCGACTTGGGCTCGCCTCAGCGACAAACCAAGGTGACAAGATTGACAATGGGTTGTGAAAAAAAAAAAAATTTGAGGAGCGAACTTGAAATGTTAGGCGTGAATTGAAAGTGGCATCGACAATAAGGCGCAAAAGTACACAGATCATACACAGATTGTATGCAGATCATAGAACGATGGTGGTTGCGGACTCAGTGGAGAAACAGTATTTGCCATTCCGCTGGCCATGGCTCCAGCCAACTGCATGTTTTGAAAAAGCTGGTTATGAAAAAGCTGCCAGCTATGGCACCAGCCAACTGCATGTGAAAAGCAGTGGTTGACTCAGGTGGGTGTGAAGGAATATCTTCATTTTCTAGGAAAGACAACTCCAATCGACCACTTCTTGCCACAAGAACATGAATGGGAAGTTCCTTATTCTCGCTGTGAAGTCTGATGTCTTCAGGTTAAGCCGTTTTGAACGAAGACAGAACACACAAACATCAATGAAACATGCATAAGACATGTGACACATCTTTACAATGTATGTAGATGTCTTGTCCATTGTTATAAAGGCACAGACCTGTCATCCCTTGCTAGAATTATCGTACGCATGTGTCACTGAGCATTACAATGAATGCAGTCATGTCACGCATTGTTATAATGTATACCTAGGTCACACAATGTTATACCGTATACTTAGGTCACGCAATGTTATGATGTTTAAATGCAGGTAACCCATCCTTTGTTGTTTAAAAATATGCCATTTATTCATTTTGTTGTCTTGTTTTCCTTTTTGCTGCTCCTAACAGAGCACCGGCCAAGGGAACATATGGAAATAGACCCTCCATGGCTATTGGTCTATACGAGGATACAAAATGGTATTTGGCTATGTAGGGCTGGTAAATGGAAGTGGGCTGTGTATGGCTGGTAACTGGCATTGGACTATGTATGGCTGGTAAATGGCATCATTGGGCTTTGTCAGTACAGCTGTCAAATGTTATTTGGCTATGCATGGCTGGTAAATGGCATTGGGCTGTGTATGGCTAGTGAACGGTATTGGACTATGTATGGCTGCAAGTAATGTCTCCCATGCTTGGAAACCAAATGTGTGTTTTGCACTTTGAAATCACTCGCTAGATCTTCTTGATTTTGTTTCTTGAAAAGAGTAGTAAAACATCGTTCCCCGCTGATTTCGGGGCAATCCCCCCAGATTTGAGCTCAGAAAACACCCTTACAGTTGCCAAAATAGAGAATTTTAATGCAAGTTACCAATGGTTTCCTTTGGGCGAATATCAGTCAAATGATTTTTTCTTCTTTATTTCCAACAACATTACCGGCTGTAAATGTGTTTGACAATAAAACCTAACCTTCTTGTGTTCTATCCCAATATGGCCTCACAAATGACATCATTGCCTGAAACAAAGGGGGCTTGACCAACTTCTTCGAATTTCACCAATCACAGTTAGGAGAGGAGAGAATAGATTCTGACGGCCAGAAACAGGCGATAAAAACTTCCCAAAGCAGACGTTTAGCCGTTGGTAAAACAGTCATACCATCCGTTCTGCTGTATACCCATTACTTCACTGCCTACGCTGATGTTGCATCGATCGCGAAAGCGACGCTCTGGCACGAGTTTATGTTTCCATAGTGAAAACCTCGCCATCACCCAAGACTCGTTGCGAGGGGCCACTTTCATTGATATCAAACACGCAAACTTTGAATCAATTTGGCGCCAACGTTCGGCTGGCCCTGAGCCAAACGATTCCTGACAAATTCAGGGCCATGAAGTTGACAGCTCATTCAATTTGACAGCTTATCGAGCTTTCAGTTTGTGCTATAGCAATTTTCTTTAACAGAGCCACGTGAGAGCTGCAATCAATAGCTTCACTGTTGATCATCTGGCAAAACGCCTGGGTAAGACCTATCAGACCAAGATCAACATGACCAACGTAGATGCTTCTCTGAACTGCTCTCATTTACGGAAACGAATTTGAGCGCCAATCCGCAGCTCATTAACTTTCAGAAGGCGACAACTGACCACAGGCTTTTTGAACTGACCTGCACAAGGCTACTTGAGACATGCAACAAACGTGGAATGGCGAGGTTACAGCTCGCGATTGGCTGAAGTGATTACAACCTTCGCATTGGAAGAATCAACCTCGCCTTGACCAGCTTTGCCATGACATCAAGGATTGCTATGTCTACGCCCAAAGAGAGCCTCGCTTTTACAGCAAAGACAAGGACAGAAGGGCAGAAAATTAACCGGCAAGATGTTGCTCGGAGTTGTGTCAACCGTCCGACAGACCCAACCAAACCACTGACAGACCCATTCAAACCACCGACAGACCCACCCAAACCACCGACAGACCCACCCAAACCACCGACAGACCAGTCCAAACCATCGACAAACCCATCCAAACCACCGACAGACCTATCCAAACTACCCAACAGCAGTGGACAGATTGTGCAAGCAATGCCCAATGAGAGTGGCATCGATGTTACACGGTTCAACACAGGGGAAAGCCAGCGAACAGGTGCACCTCGTTGTCATGGCGCAGTTAAAAGGCTTCCTTCTGGCGTAGCAATCCTGGCGCACGCCCCTCTCGCTAATCTGGAAGACAAAAAGAAAGAGTCATTTAAGGATGGAGAGCAGCGCATACCTCTTAGAATAGCTGCACGGCAGTATATATGAGCAGATCAGATACAGAGGTGACAGGCGTGCAAAAACAGTTTATGCGAAAAGGTCCCCTTCCATGAGCTATTCAAGATTACATTCACACGGCTCAATAAGCGCGGTCTACTCGCACCGTCAAACTATGACCCATGCAAAATGACAGGTCAGTAAGTGCAACAGAGAGTCAACCTCCAGTTTCAGGAAAATCTTGCACTGCTTACTGAAGAGGAGGAATAAAAGAGGCTGAGGTTGACGGGAGGGAATTGAGGGACGACGAAAAACAGAAGCAGGGAATTGCACACAGAAACCAGAAAGGTACAGCAGACAGCACACCACATCATAAGAACGAGCAGAACAAACCACAAAAGGCAAAAACAATCCAGGTGCTTTCCGTTCAACACCCAAAGCATGGAAAGGTGTACAAAAACTGCCAGGTAACACTAGTTATGGACGACAACACAGATGAGTCAGGAAAGGAGGCATGGGCTTCATGCAAGACTCTGCATGGCAAATGGCTAGCACACGCTCTCAGCGAATCAGTTCAAGTAACTTTCTATGACGATCTGCAAAATGCAATAAAGGCAGAAAAGAAGACTTTAGCAATATCTGTGCACAATACCAGGCTGTAGCACGGCAGCTGCACATACAGCTACTCACTGGGCTGCAAGACGTTGAGACAATGATGGTCAGTGGATAAGCCACAAAGTATTTAGGTCAAAAGTGTCCAATTCTTGACAAGCTCTTGCCAACATGGAACTGATGATGATAGTTGATAGCCTACTCGTTCAATCTTTCTCTCTCTTTCTCTCTCTCTCTCACGCACAGAAGTTGTTGTTGTTTCAATGATGAATACAGAACTTAAGTAGTTTACATTTTTCGGAGTTCTTTTCCATGTTAGACCAGAGTATGGAAGATGTTGCACTACTTCTAGTGAAGATTATTCCCTGGTCTTCAGCTTCGTTCGATGCAAAAGATGATAAGAAGTATACAAAAGTAAAAAAAAAATGAAAATACAATATTCAAAACACAGTGAAATCCATATCGTGGTTGCAAGTTGCATTGTAGACTCCTCAAAGCCTTCCCAAAAACAGAACAAAACAACAAGACGACAACAAAAATAACAGTAACATCCTTGTACTCGTTACAAGTTGCAACGTGCCCGTAGACTGATCGATCGGCATTACCCAAAACTTAAAACACACAAAAAATCTTGATCTTGGACTGGTTACAACTTGTATTGTGTCCTTTCTGCATTTTCGTGTGTGTGTCCACGCGTGTGTGTGTCTCTCTCTCTCTCTCTCTCGTCTCGTCTTTCTCCCTTGTCTCGTCTCGTCTCAGTCTCTCTGTCTCTCTCCCCCTCTCTCTCTCTCTCTCGTCTCTTGTGACTCTCTCTCTCTTGTCTCTGTCTCTCGTCTCTCTCTCTCTCTCTCTCTCTCTCTCTGTCTCGTCTCTCTCTCTCTGTCTCGTCTCTCTCTGTCATTTCTCTCCCCGAAGAATGGCCACATATAGCTCAACTGAGATCAAGACTTACCTGCCTCTGAAGGAACTGTAGCAGACTACAGTAGAAGTGAGACCGCACAGAGAAGTGCAGTCGAGCATGTACAGGTTCACCAGGCTGTCGTCGTCCACGTGTACGCAATATTTGAGTAATGTCTCTGTCGAAATCCCTGTTCATGTTATCACACTCAACCAAAAGACTTTTCGGCAGAACACGTTACCAAGTACGTTATCTAGCTGGAGGAAGCTTGACGTGTTGATCGACACTAGCAGATCGTCAGGATGAAAAGGAACTCACCAAACACGATTCGCATGTTTCCGAACTATGTTCATAAGCCTCAAACGCCAGAGCATTGTTCCCCTCTTTCCTGCCACAAAAACGCTTCAAGGTTGGTCCAACCAAGTCTAAAATAAACTTTCCTGCTTGGTGTTCAACATCGTCATTTTCTCTAACATGAACATGGTATGGTAGACCAGTGGTCTACTGTTCATGCGCATCATGCGCGTACACGGCCGTGATATGTGGGCCAGCAAATCGTGCGCGACATTTGATCCCAGCACAGGCCCCTAAGCTTAACAGTATTGGGTTATGTATGGGTGGTAAATTGTGTTCGGCTATGTATGGCTGGTAAATGGCATTTGACTATGTTTGGCTCGAAGCTGGTATTTATCTATATAGCAATGGATCTGGATGGTTTGCAAATGGTATTGGGCTATGTATGGCTGGTAAATGATATTGGGCTGAGTATGACTGGCAAATGGTATTGGGCCATTTGTGGCTGGTAAATGATATTGGATGGCTGCTCAATGGTATTGCGCTGTGAATGGCCGGTAAATGGTGTTTGACTCTTGGTGGCCTGTAACTGATGTTGGGCTATGTATAGCTGGTAAATTGGGATGAGCTATTTTGGGCTGCCTTAGGCCGTCAAGTCCAGATTTTGGGGCCGTAGTTTCGCATTTGGATATCAGAATCTATTCACCAAAAGGCTTTGGCTGTGCACATGCATACATGTATGCCATGATGCTGCATGCGTTGCACATGCATGGTCAACCTGATCTTGCACCGCGCTAGATATACCGATTGACGTTATGATGTCAACATTCAGAACAGAAAACTAATCAGCTGCCAGGCATTTCTTCACAGAAATTATCCGCGAATCGGCCCAAACGTCCGGACCGGATTCAATAATGTAAGGGTGGTAAATGCTATAGGGCCATTTATGGCAAAGCTGATAAATGGGAATGAACAGTTTTTGGGTGGTAAATGGCATTGGGTTATGTATGGCTGGCAAATTGATTGAGCTACGGACTGGAAAATGCTATTAGGCTTCAACTGAATCATGGCCGGTGTAAGGTTGACTAGAGCATTTCAGGTTGACAGTCTAATGTGTCACATCTGGTCAACACGGAGTAGGCAAACATACACAGCTTTGAAAAGTTGCTCAACGAAAGGCCAAAATGGACACACCTGCCAGGACAAGTTGAGTTGTGTCGGTTGGAAGCTTTCCACTGAAAGCTTGCTTGGTGGAGCATCAGGGGCTGAGTACAAAGAGCAGAAGTCAGAAATGTACTGACAAAGTACAACTGGAGCCAGCTATTGCCCATAATCAAAGCACGGAGAACAAAAGGCACCAAGATGTGGAATGAAACTTCTCAAGCAACACTTTCCAACAATGCACACAAATCTTCCTTTCCTTTTCACTTGTCTTTGAACAAGGTGAATGCTTTTAGCAACACCATGTAGATCATACTGAAATTGTTTTATGTCAGAAAAAAGAGATTGCTTAACCATCACTATGGAAACATAAGAAAGTTAGGAATCCTTACGTTCCTCATTAGTTGAAATCGTTTTCTGTGGACTTGGTGTGCTGAGACCGATAGTGTTCCCAGCTTGAGAGAAACATTTGTACCAACTTCCAGGGTGGAGGACAACAGTGACTGTTCTTGATGGTGGGTTTCCTAGGGATGAATTGGTCACTGTGGAGTTGACGGTGGAGCCAACCCCAAATGGCGGATTTCTGCTACACGTCAACCAGTATGATGTCAGTGGTGAGTTGCCATTTATGACTCCATTAGCCACTGTGAACGTGATTCTCCTCGAGCTAGCTGCAGTAGGGATAGGCGCCTTAGGAGTGAACGGATAATATGGGGGCTCTGTAACAAAGGAAGTGGACAAAGATGCTCATAATCAACAATTATTTTTCTCTTGGGAGATCCTAGATATCCAGCACTAACACAGAGAACTAACAGTATGCAATGATGAAACCATGAACTGTTCCCACTCTCTCCCTTACTGTCTGCCACTGCAGAGAAGCTAAAGG
The DNA here is from genome assembly GCA_028571005.1 of Clathrina lutea. Lineage (NCBI taxonomy): Eukaryota > Metazoa > Porifera > Calcarea > Clathrinida > Clathrinidae > Clathrina > Clathrina lutea. Next base: position 10,356 of record JAOWAR010059116.1, read on the forward strand.
CATAGGACACTTAAGTCTTCTCGTTGCAATGTTCCTTCCCCAAGATTGATAGGTTAGTGGAAAATCCGCATGCACAAGCTTCTCACGGCGGTTAAGCATATACCTTGAACAGTCAGTTGACTTGTCAGCTCCGACGTAGAGAATTGTGACTGGTCAAATGGATTGTAGTTGATTGCCCTGCAAATGTACCTCCCTGTGTTTGCCCTCACCAGGAAGGAAATGTTAAAAGTTGGCGTGATTATACGACCAGTGGCGCTGACGTTCGTTACTTTAAGCAGAGAGGCAGAAATATTGGAGAACCGATACCACCACTGTACTGTAAAAGGCGTCCCGCCACGAGCAGAACATTGAAATGATACAGGTGTGTTGATGGTCCTATTCCTGTCTGGAGATATGGCGGTGACTACAGCCGGCTCTGTTCAACACATGATAACAAAGATTTCACTGATGAGCAGGATGTGCCACTAAGTTGCTTGTTCTGACCATAGGAAACACCTACCAAAAAGAAACAAATGATCTAAACGTCACCGCCGCAACATTCGAAAGTGGTAACATTGAATGCAGCCTACCTGCATGAAACGGAGAGCCGGCGTTGCAAGTTTCACTGCCCTTTCAGCTGGTCTCGTAATGGTATGTCTCGGCATGCTGCCGACTCATTGAGAGACTAGACCAGTTCCGCAATAAAAATATTCTCAGGGTTTTCAAGGGGTGAAGCCGATCAGTCGTCATCGAGAAATGGCATCAGTCACTCGTTTTCACCTTGCGAAAACAATTCAAACCTTCAAACCTTTTTCCTGTTGTTTCTTTGATATGCCAAGTTGCGAAGATTGTTTCTTGCCATTTGTCAAAAACAGGGGGGACAACTGCCCTGGACTGAAATTCCATTTGTTACTGAAAACTGAACCTTTGCGCTCGAAGTGGATAAGAGCAATCAAGCATGATGAGGGTGCACACTTTCAGTTCACTTCAAGCACAGCGATGTGCAAGGAGCATTTCACAGGTCATGATCTCTATGGCCCATCCTCACCGAGTAAGGTTGAGAAAGACGTCCATCCTCCACTGCACTTGAAAGCTGCCGTTGTACTTTATCAGTTTGCTTTTCAACCTAAGCATTCTTGCAAAAAGGACCACGGGGAAGTTTTGGCTGCTCATGTTGCAGCTATCGAAGCGTGAGCAAAGCTAGCACTGTCATGTACAAAGACAAAGCTGGAGGCCGTGGAGGAAAAACTTTTAAAAGTCAAGAAACGGATCAAAGACTTGGAAGCATTCGATAAAGGCCTCAGAGTGGAGATGAATTTGATGAAGTTCCAGGGGTTCCCGTTTCAGAACAGTGAAAGACGATGACAATCAGCATGTCTATTTGATTGGGCTTACCCATGACGTGGTGTGCTCGGTGGGAATTCTCAAGCCATCTCGAGAAGGCATTCTCTGTGCCCAATCAGCAGTTTAGAGGGGAGTGGGAGACTCAACGCTCAATGAGGAGGAAGAAAAGCAGAGGATGAATTGCTGACAACCCTCTTTCACCTTTGGCGAGGAAAGCAAAACATAGACCTGGCATACCAGTGATGTGAGAAGGTCATCCGTCTCAGCAAATCACACCGATGTGGATTAACTCTCCGTACCTCGCCGAAGTGGGCCAAGAACCAAATGTCGACAGGACTATGCCTGGTGCTTTCGAAGAGACGTACCCTCTGACTTTTGCCACTGTTCATGCAACGGAGCTAAAACGTTGAGGCTCCCTCTTCAATGTTTTGACACACTTGGCACTACTCAGGAGATTAGCTGCACACCACAATAAATGGGCTTGTACCAACATCTCCCCTGTGGAGCCATCTTACTTTTCAGGCAGCTGTTTGTAGGCAGTCAGTGACCGGCATAATTTCCTTCAATAAAAGTGGCATTCTTGATCATTTGGAAGATGTACCCCTGGCAAGAGCATTATGGCAGAAAGAAGATTTGAACTTTTTGATCTTCTGCCGTACAATCTCCTGCTGAATTTTCTGTCTTTCAGGGGAGAACAGCACTGCATATGGGAACACGATGTCTAGAAAACATGGAAAATTGCCTTTGTCGGGACACACACATAGAATGCCCCATTGGCCTAGTCAAGCCTTGGTTTTGGCTCTAAAAGCGCTATTCCAAACTCTCTTTCGGCTCAATCCACCAGCTTTGGACAGTGGCATGTCCTCTCACTAATGTTTCTAGTCCTCTTCATCGGTGAAGAAGTTTGCACAAAGCAGGAGTAAACTCATTTTGGTGGTTGGATTATCCCTCCGAACTTCACATGTCCAGGTGCAACTCTTGGATAACCTGAATTGCTCTGGGTTGGTGGTTAAACACGATTTATGCTAATCTTAGGATTCCATTTCTTTTTTCTCGATAAACTGCTTCACCCTAGGCTTTAAAGCTGGTCATTAGGATTCTACTGGATCTCACCTTTGACCTATTTTGGTTTTCCGGTCGTCCTCCCCTCCAGCTCGAAAGACGCGGGTCCTACTTTGCACACGGTACGTGGGTGAGTGGTGGGCGCAGTCCCAGGTTTGCTGTCAATGAAGTCCATGGGGAAATTCT
>JAOWAR010059227.1:0-12925 GCA_028571005.1 Clathrina lutea
CTTTTTGCTTTTCTTGGCCGCCTTTGCAGTAGGCACTTTTGTCTGTTGGCTTTGCCAAGTAAAATAAACATTCTACTCTACTCTACTCTAGGGTCATTTTCTAAAAATAGATTGACCGAAAGACGGAACGCACTACGCGCCCTCAATCGGAGACAGTGCCGTGATATGCCTTTACATGTCCATGTGCGGACAGGAGCAGTAGACTTCGTGAACTAAGTTAGTGCTACATTTACTTTATGCCAGGGGTACTCAATGTTAAGCACTTGCACGCTGCTGACAGGCCTGTCACAAAGCTCGAACACTAAACAGGATCCTTGCGCCATGAAAAAAGCAAGCAAGGTGAGAGCGGGTTCATACTCGCCGATTGCCGCTGAAGAGCTGAAGGCATTCGAAATACTCCCCCTCCCCCTCCCCCCTCCCCCCTCCCCCCCCATCTAACTGACCATTGCCCAACTACAGTGGAACTTCACGTCCTTGGTCGACTTCCAAGATGGCATGATAGACTATATCGCTGGAGAAGATATTCTCAAAACAAGTGCTATGCTGAACAGTGTAAGCGAGTCTGTAAGTCGCTGAGCTCAGGAATCCTTTTACCTATTGGCTACTGTTGGTCTGGGTAACATTTATGGCAGGAAGCCACAGCACTGGTGGGCAAAAGCTAAATCCATCTGTGGTTTTTCTGATTTTGATCAGAATTTTACCATCTTCTCTCGACATAACCAGGGCTCTAAACAACACCTTTGCTGCCCAATGCAGTGCCCCCGGGCATCTGAACTGCCATGCATCGTTCGATTTGCACAATAATAGTGCACACTTCACCGTTCCAAACATCTCCGTCGAGTTAGCTGCAACTGAACTGGCAGCAGTGGACATTTGGAAGGCTAGTGGAATTGATGACATCTCTAACCACCTTCTGCTGCTGGCCTCTTTACAATTTGTGTGTCTCTTGCACATATTTTCAAACTGTCACTGTGGTCTGGAGTATTCCCACTAACATGGAAGAGAGCAAGAATTCATCTGGTCTATAAACATAAGGGACTTCTGCCTCAAGACACCCGGCTCTATTTCTCTGGTCTGCTCAGTGTCAAAAGTCTTTGAACGTTTGGTCAAGATGAAGCTTCTTGAGTTCTGCCTTCAGGAGACCATTTTCCCAATACCGCAGTATGGACTCTTGCCAGGGCGCAATCAGTATTGTCTGGCAGCTCCTCTCTGTAGTTTAAGATTGGCATGAGGCGGCACACAGTGGCAGACATTTAATGTTGCCTTTCTGGATGTGGCAACTTTGAGAGAGTGGACTAAGCTTATAGCATTCTTGCTGTGAAATTGAAGTCGATGGGTGTCATTGGTCAGTCTCTAATCTGGCTTGTTAGTTATCTGAGTGATCGCTTGATCTCCATGGCTGTGGACCCTGTCGACTCTCGTGAAAAGCTCATCTCAAGCGGCGTGCCCCAAGGCTCAGTTCTTGGCCCTATTCTCTGCCTTATTTATATGTCATCTTCCTGCTGCAGTGCAGTCCAGTACGTAGGCACTGTTTGCTGACAAACACCCTAGCCTGATCAGTTTCATCTTCCCCGTGCTGTGCCTTGCAGACGGATTGAAGCTCAATCCACGACTGGTCGCTGAAGTGGAACATTGCCTTCAACGCCATTTAGTAGCAGCAAATGAGAATCTCGGCTGGCCGTCATAATCAGACTGTATGCGCCCCGCGATTGAGGCGGAACTGAAATTTCGCCTGTTGGCAATGAAGCACCTCGTTCTTCACATTGCCTCCTGAGATCGTTGATGGTCAATTCACGTGGAAAAGCTGGCTAAGCGAGTAGCTCCAAAGTTGGCTGTTCTTAAAGCGACTAGCTTACCGTGCTCAGATCCATCGCAATACGTTATCTCTACTCTGAAAGACACTGGTTCGCTCTTGTTTACAGTATGGCAGTGTTGTTGTTGTTGTTGTGGGGAAGATGCATACACGTTCGGTTGGAAAGACTTCGACTATCTGTTGCCCGCGCCTCGTTCCCCGAGCAGCCAAATCTGTCCCGAGCCTGACTGAGCTGCTTGTCTTAAGACTCTTGGCTGGAGACGTAGGCGATCTAAGATTATACTTCTGGAGCTTAATGAACGGTCGAGGTCCTCTTCATCTGAGGAGCTGTATTCCAAACCCTATCAATCAACGTTGTTGTTACCATTTGCGCAATGTGTTGTCCCTTAAGTTTTCACGTTGCTTGTCTTCTGCCCATCTCTTGTCCTTTATCCCACCTGATGTTTTTTTGTGGAACGCACTCCCGGTGTCTTTATCTTCTTTGACGTACTTTATTAGATCTCTAGATTTGCATTATGCTTCTGACCGGTACATCTTTGGCTTTCCACCTTAGTCAGGCCTTTTTTTTCTGATACTTGCATTTTAATTTGTCACCACTTAAAGGAGAGCTTCCAGATAAGCCACTCCTGGGCTATTAAGCAATCAAAGAAATAAATTCTGCCCCTGCTACTGCTACTGCTACTACTGCTTCGGTGTTCTGCACCATCCTTGGTTCAAGAGAAGAAACACACGCGCTCTCTACACACAAAAGGCTGTTGATGTTTACGTATTCATATGGTCTCAAGCAGATGTGCGTTGTGTAAAACTGCGCGGCGGCGAAGGCCTGAAAGAGGTGAAATGGTGTAGTGTCAGGTGACGGCAGTGTACATGATACTTCAACACTCTAGGATTTTCGGCCATTGAGATGCTACGGGGAGAAACCGGTGTCAAGCTCGTCTTGGCGCCAGTTCAGGGGCTGGTTTTGTATTAGTTTATCTGTAATGGCTCTTCAATAAAGTAGTCGAAATTTGTCATGTTGGTGCGTGAGGATTTTGAACCCAATCTGCGGCTGTTAGTTACAGCGGGCAGGATGGTAGATAATGACGGCCGAGTGCTATTAAAGGTTGTCAAGGATTTTGGCCGGCGACGGTGTGTTCCCCAATCCCGAATCCGGAGACGAGGACTCCTCGCGGTCGTTCCTACATACACGATTGGGAGCAGATGGTACAAGCCGGCCTGGTATACAACCGTCCAGTCGGACGTTCGGGAGCGATGCATAACCGGCTATTTACGCATTGGATCAGGAGTCTCTCTGCTCTGCGTCTTGCTGAATATCCGAAGGGACGGAGCCGGGCTGACAACGGGAAGCACACCAGATTTCTTCTATTAACTTTGCAGAGTTTTGTCCAAAACCTCTTGTGAAAAACGTCTGATCGGGACGGCGGCCAAGTGGAGGGTTGAAAATAGCCAATGTCGGAGGTTTGCGCCGCTGGCGCGTTGATAACGTTGCGGCAGGTGCCCGCCAGGTGCTTGCATTCCCTTCCGCCTCCGCCAGGGTTGCCACTATGATCAACGCAAAAACCCTAGCAAAATTATTCTTCTTGAAGTTCCCAACAGTCCAGCATACCCGACAACTATGATTAACAGGACCGGCACTTTGCAGACATACTGCAATGCGCATGCTTATCTCTGCCCATTCCTACGCAGTCTGAGTAAAAAAGGAATGACTTGAAGGACAATGGCAGGTTGCGGTCCATTGAATGCTTGAGCTCGCGCCTGCGCGCTGGCGCCACGGCCCGAATATTTTCTGCTATTATTATTATGTAGAGTTATAAAAAGTAGAAATATCAATTTTCAGATTTTCAACCACCAATAACTCCTACCTGTGCTGCAGCTAAGCTTACCTATAACGTGCAATGAGCAGTGTTTTTTAAGTACCTTCTAAGGAAAAGCATCGTGAAGTGCTCACTGGCACAGTTTCTCAGATTTGAAGGCAGTGCCAAAGTGGGGGGTGCCACCCTTAAATGCAGCAAGTTTCAGCCAGTCCCTCTGTTGTTTGTTAAATGCAGCAAGTTTCAGCCAGTCCCTCTGTTGTTTGTTAAATGCAGCAAGTTCCAGCCAGTCGCTCTGTTGTTTGTTAAATGCAGCAAGTTTCAGCCAGTCCCTCTGTTGTTTGTTAAATGCAGCAAATTCCAGCCAGTTGCTCTGTTGTTTGTTAAATGCAGCAAGTTTCAGCCAGTCCCTCTGTTGTTTGTTAAATGCAGCAAGTTTCAGCCTTCACTGTGTTCTGCTGCCGTTTAGGAGCAAATGAAATATGCCATTTCAACTGAAAGGATAAAGAACTACAATAAAACCTGCATTTTCGGCCACCTGCTTTTTAGGACCACATTCTCGTGCACAGACGGTTTTGTACAGAAAAGTACCTGCATTATGCGACCACCTGCCAAACGTGACCAGCAACCGGCCAAAGTTGGCTGAAACTCACTGTGTAACCTGCATTGTATGACTGCGCGCGTACCGACCACAAACCTCAAAACCACGACCACATGTAGACATGGCACGACCGGACCAGAGCCGCTCGATCTGTACTGCACACAGTGTTGACACAACATCACGCAGACACGCGTACATGTAGTGCCTGCGGTACGCAGTAAAGGCGTTCTTGTACTATGGCAGAAAAATCGGACGGTGTCTGTGTCTGGTTACGATTTGGAGCTGGGAGTGCGTATGGGAAAGGGCTGACCAGGATGTCCGTTTTTCTGATGGGTTTCATGTGTTCAGACCAAGGAAGAACTTTTCTGATCTTACTCTCTAGTCTGTATTGCAAAGGGTTTGCCGGCATTTTCCTCTGAACGTGCATCTTAACACCACCTGCGTTTATACGACCACTTTTGGCCGCCCCAGGGGTTGGTCGTAAAATGCAGGTTTCACTGCGGACATTTTCCTCTGAACCTGCATTTTAAGACCACCTGCATTATACGACCACTTTTGGCCACCCCAGGGGTGGTCGTAAAATGCAGGTTTCACTGTATTTAACTTTGCTTCGTCTTCTGTCAAATGTTTCCTCGCTGGATTTTTCTACTTGATTCAACTTAGATTTTTCTTTTTCATTTTACTTAAATTTTTCTACTTAAATTTTTCTACTTGATTTTACTTAAATTGATAATATTAGTGTTCCTCAGTTAATTTTTCTACTTGATTCCATTTAAATTGCTAACATTACTCTTCATTGACTTTGTCCTAGCTGCGACCAATTCCAGGTCTTCTTGCTGTACGTATTCGTGGCACTGGCAGTGCACTCCTTCAGGTGAGTTCTTGCCTCTGACAAGCCTAGGTGTGTGGTGTATTTACAATGTATGCACAACTGTGTACGTCGCCGTGTGCGCAGGCCGCAATGGCGGACCGGCTTCTGTAGCCGCACTTTCAATCTTTACCTGTCGCTCTCTCTGTTCTCACCTCGTGGTCGAGTGGTTAGGTTTGTCTTTTCTCTCTCTTGGCTGGTTTGCCTAAGCAAAAATTAAACTGGCGTTTCTTAATCCGTTGGGATGTCATTGAGCACTTTTCCTTAATCTGTGTTTGGTTTAAGAACAGAGTTTCCTAATTCTTTGGGCAGGGGAAGAAAAATGGCTCAGTGTCAGTGAAAAAGTGTTCATGAAGAAGGAAACCTGCTTTTTTTTCGTAAAGATCATTCATCTTTGTATCTGAGATGATGTTGTGGCGATGTTATTTTTGGAATTTTTCTTTAAAATTGTGGCAATCGACTTTATACTCTATTATTTTCAGTTGTCTACTCGTTACAACGTCCGTGATCAGGCCCCAAAGCCTGCTTTCAGTCTGCGAGCCAAAGTCTGGCCAGACGACAAGAGGGAATCGGCCCGTATCAGTATTTGCACACGGTAAGAGTGCAGATCATGGCAATAAATACTCATTGGTCCTGATGAAGATATTATGGCTGGTTAGTGTCTCAATAGGTCATTCCAACTATAGCCATCACCATGTTTTTGAGCCGGTTACTATGGAGATATGACAGAGGCACAATAATTCGAGCCACAGCTCACTGTGGTTTGGGCTGCCACGGCTGACCGTGAAGCGTCATTTCAGCCAGTGGTAGACGTGAGCCTGTCCTGTCCATGCTGCCTCTATATTCACGGTCAGTTCCCTCCGGCGTATGCACTTATCTCTTTTTGTCATGGTCCGTTCGTCTTCTGCGGCGATGCGAATGCTTCTTTCGCTCTGGGGCTCCAATGTCAGCCGTCCAGAAAGCTGGCATTTCACCGCAAAGATGATCACCGAGTTGCGCCAATGGTAGTTTCCATGACACTGCTGTTCGGTTTTGAGAGAGAAAGTCACTGGGTCTGTCTTTGAAATACAAACATGGAAACGCGTCAAGAGGCCTACACTAAGGATTTGGACTCGACGTAGCCAGAAAGAAATCAGCAGCAACAATGAAAGTGCTATTGCATTGAGGAAAAAAAGGCAGAGATCTACAATTGTGCTATGGAAAATTGCAAAACGACAGGGAGAAACCACAGTCCCGAATAGATTGGAGCGAAAACTTGGCCATGTCCATGCAGTGCAGTGTGAATGCAGAAACGTTTTCTAGATGCCATTTGACAGCAATTACCATGATGTCCTGAAATCGAGGTGGTAGAGACCTCAAAATATTGTGAAGTGAGAATCTACTTGGACAATTGTGACATTGACATGGACAGTTGTGTACAGGGGAAGGGAGGATGCTTGTGACAAAATCCACTGCTTTAGCTGCTTTGCAATATTTGATTGGAGAAGCGTATTCGTGCTGTCCTACCATCATTATTTTGTTACACTCTGACTTTTGTCAAATCGGATATTTTTTATTTCGGTGTGGGCATTGTTGTTCTTGTGGTGGCTTGCTTTAGATACTGAAGCTGCAGAGGAAGACCTTCGGCTATCCGGGCTTAGGGGTTTAGGGTGATGTCTCCTACCATTTAAGCAATGAAAGCAGTTTGTGATTCTTCTTTTTCTACAAAGACGGCACCTAGAAAAATCCTTTTTTTGTCTTCCTTATTTCTCCACAAAAGATGGCAGCTGAAAGATCCTGTCGAGTCCAACATGGCACTTCTTACAGTAGAACTTCCAAGCGGCTTCATTGCTGACGAAAAACAGTTGGAAACGGTAAGCATGAGCTTAGAAGATAAACACAAATCAGCTAACCTTTCAACTTTGAAGAGTTGCACAATTTTGTCCTTACTCTGGTAGAGATTGCAAGGGGAGGATGGAATTTGTCAGGCAAAGCTTCCTCAGAAACAGACCAGCAATCGCCATAAAATCGCTTAAGAAATTTAGATCCAGTGTTTGTACTCTCTCTCTCTGTGTCTCTGTCTCTTTCTCTCTCTTTCTCTCTCTCTCTTTCTCTCTCTCTCTCTGTCTCTCTCTCTCTCTTTCTCTCTCTCTCTCTCTCTCTCTCTCTCTGACGTGTTGACCTGATAATTGTGTGGCATGTGCATGAAAAAGTCATCGAGAAATGTGGACTATGTGCACTCAGCTCGGACAGTATTGCCGCAACATGCAAGCCAAGGCATAGCCTCAGCTGTGTGTGAGATAACATGCAAGCCAAGGCATAGTCTCAGCTGTGTGTGAGGTAACATGCAAGCCAAGGCATAGTCTCAGCTGTGTGTGAGGTAACATGCAAGACAATGGATAGCCTTAGCTGCATGTGAGATACCTCGGGTGTTTTAACAAAATGAGGTAGAAAGCTAACGCGCTCTTTGCATTCATATCCTTTTTGGGAACAGATCAAGCAAGAGGCTCGTCTCAAACTGGAGCGATGGGACAATGACGGACGACATGTCTTCTTCTACTTTGACAAGGTAGTTCATTAGATTTCAGTTTTCATAATCTGCTTTGTTGTAGTCTTACACAATCAACAGCAAGAAGAAGTTTTTGAGCGGTTTAGCATAATGCATGGTCATTATAATTAAGGCGCTACTAGTTTTGGCCTTGCCAGTGCGGTGCAGAAAGAACGACAAGGCTGTGTGTCTGTCTGCCTGTCTGTCTGCCTGTCTGTCTGTCTGTCTGTCTGTCTGTCTGTCTGTCCATCTGTCTGTTTGTCTGTCTGTCTGCCTGTTTGTGTGTTTCTCTCTGTCTGAGTAAATGGCTTTTTCTTAAATCCATGGCACATAAACCTCCGACTGTTCCTCGCCAATACTTTCAGAAGTATCTCATAACAGGAATGCATGTATCTATAATCATGGACTCTCTTTAATGGGAGGGAAGGGCCAGATCTTCATAAGCCTGTTTGGCTGTTTGGCAGGGGTTAGGTATGGCATTTCCTGTTTAGACAAAAGCCTGCTGATCAAAGGTCTATACACATAGCTTTCCATGACTCTGTTCTCCCGGATAAACCTTTACCTTAAGATTGGCAACCAAACTGTCTGCTTGGACCTGAACATAACAAGAGACGTAATCGTTGAAGATCTGCAACCAACCACCATCACCATTCAGGACTACTACCAGCCAGGTCAGAAAATATGTCACTTCCTCAAGAACCAATCACAACGCAAACCTACCCAAAGATTATTGAAATTTCTGGGCTTGTGTACCAATTCAGTTTCTGCATCCAGTGTAAGTGAGGGAATGCTGCATCCCTGTCTGACTGAGACAAGGACGTTAAGGTCCTAAATAAACACAGTTGAATATATTTCAAGCCTTGGTTTGAACTTATTTCGTCTTTTGTTTGTCTGCCACTTTTCCTGACTCGTCAGAGCTCGAAACAACCGCTGAGTTCAGTAAGTAACTGCCATGTCTGTTTTCAACATCAACGTCAGAAGTTTATTGCCACCGCCAGGCCCGTGGGTACCGGAGGTGGTTCCACGAACAATGTGTGTATGTGTGTGTATGCCCGTCACAGGTCATTCGGATCACTTATATTTCCGCTTATGGGTAAAATTCTCTGCATCGTTGATTGATGAAAAGAAATTTGCGCTGGTTTCTCTCCAGGGTAAGGGATATACAGCTTTACTTTATGTTTGTGTTCTAAGGGCTGTTGGGGTGACTTTTAGCGCAATGTGACCTTGCTTGAGGCCGCTTTTCAGCGATGAAAAAATGCCACAAAAGTTCGAACCTCATGATGTCCACAGAACACTCGGCTTTCTGGGCAAAGAGTGCGGCGCCAATTCGCGGGTTGAAACAGGGTCAAATTGTACGGAGCTTGTCCGAGCCTGCTTTGTATGTAACTCTTCGCGTTTCAAGATGAATTTCGAAACCCCTTTCGCAGATTTATCCCAAGTCTCCTTCGATATTTTCCTCGTTCGACTCCAGGGAGAGCCTCTTCTTGCAATTGTGCTTACAGCTATCCCTGTGGAAGGTTGGTGAGGAATCAAATTGCAGCTGCACATGCTCGCACCGTGAGGCCACCGGACCATATTTGAAGAAAAGAGTTACACTCGAACCGATATGAACCGATCGCACACTGCGTGCATTGCATTCACCAGCTGAAACGACTGGTAGATTTACTGAACACAGGGGAAACGTGCAATACGCATGCGGCTACTCTACTGGCGGCATTAGTGATATTCTCTTCAAATCCTATTTTATGTTCGATTAGTGCTTCATTACTTCATCAGGGATCATATATGAAAGGCAAATGTTTGAAAATCCTGGCGGAGCGCCAAAGGGATGAGGCCTGTGAAGGATCGCGCCGAACATCGAAAATGATCAGACGTTCAAACATTTACTTCTCTGTTCAAATCACGGAATAGCACCGAATACGGACCACAAAATGGGAACGCATTTGACTGCCACGATTGCAGAATCAATGATATACCTTTAAAAATCAATTTTGTGCTTATTCTTTTCTTTCTAGGATGACAAATGAAAAGGAAGAGCCTGAGACTGGCCATGAGCCAAAGGCGTGAAGCCTGTGAAGCACACTTGGAACTTGGAATTGATCAGACACTAAATGATCAGACATCCTTTTCGTTACATTGTTATTCGAATCACAGAATCGCACCGAACACTGAGCCAGGATCGAAACTTTTAGAGGGGTTGTGAAGGTCAGGGCCTGCGGTGGTTCCATGTGCACGCCACTTGTTGGTCTTGTTTACCGCTGAAACTAAAAGCAGACGTCCAGTCCAAAGTTTGAAAAACACATTTTGTTTATCAATTAACAATTGCCATACAACTTGATCCAAGCTCAATTTGCCGCTGACAGTCATGTTACTTCGCACTGTCTTCAGCTCTTGTGGAGAATCCCACCTGCCTGGGTAACAAAACCTTTGACAAGTGCGCCTCGACCTGTGGCAGAACGTGCTCGGATGGTCTTCTAGGAAACAGTGGACGCCCTTGCACAGAGCAGTGCAAAGCAGGCTGTCGTTGCCGTGACGCTTACCTGAAACACGGAGATCGCTGTGTCCTCATCTCCGACTGTAAGCTTTGATTATCAACATAATTGTTATGAATAATTTGCTAAGTACAAGCCTAAGACAAGTTTCTCGCACACAGATAACTGGGGATACTTGCTCAAAGCTCACAGGTTGCAAGGTAATCCAAGATGAAACAATGTTGACAAATCTGTTTCCCTTGCCAAGTGCCAACTGATGGACACAAATTCACCGAAACAGATCGGGGAAAAATCAAGCTTGTTCTTTGGAAGTTCCTCTTATTGTTGATTTTCTGACCAGAATTTCAGAAGAGTTATATAAATCAACCAATTTTTCGATTTTATGAGCCTGTCAGAGTTAATGAAGGGTTGTTTCGTGACTTTTCGATCTTACCTTGCATATCAATTGTTAAATCTTCTTCATCTCCGAGGCGTTGCACGTTCCGTCCATCGATGCATAATAGGGCTGGGTCTTCAAACAAGACTAGGAGCTGCCACCAGTGCACTGCAGTTTCTGACCAGGTTGTTATGAAGTGAATCGATCAGGTGGAAACGAAGAACAGACAATCTTCTAATGACTTCTCTAAGTGCCTGATTCTCCTTTCCATGCTCAGGTGTGTCGCTTGTCAAGGTTTGCGGCAAGAATGAAACCTACGCAATATGTCAGTCCACCTGTCCCCTTGACTGCGATAACTACCAGTCACGCCTCCCCCGCATCTGTTCTAGGATGTGCCGTCCTGGCTGTGACTGCAAACATGGCTATGTCCGCAACAAGGAGCGTCGTTGTGTGCTGACAGTCGACTGTGAGTGAAGTAGACCTATCTTGCAAGTCACTCAACAAGGGACAAGGGAGGAAAATGTTCTGTAACTCTGCGTTCAACGAACTTAATCGATCTTGTTGTACCTGTCTGAAGATCGATTAAGTTGGTGAACCTTTGAGTCACAGGGTATTTGACTCTCTTGTACCTTGTTCAGTGTATTCAAGCTCTGCGTTTTGTGCATTGACCACTCTCGGTGAAAGCCATTTTTTGCAGTTTTTTGCAGCCTCTATCTTGCAAGTCCTATAGCTTTCAGGAGTCAGCTCAACTCTATTGCTTCTTCAAAAGTATATATGTGCTCTATAGATGGCCGCCTGCTGAAATGGGCTTTTCTAAGGGAGCTTGAGCTCCCACCTTGTTATGATTGCAAAGGTGTACATTCACCCTTTCAGCTCTTTCAGCTTTGATCCAAAAATGGAATTACTTGACATACATCCATGAGTGTTCTTGTTAAACGAGCTAATGTGTTGTCATGTTTTGAACGCTTTCTGCTGCTCTATCAGGTCCTGTCTCGTAAATGCACAACAGCACCTTCGTTCAACGACGACGCCAGAATTTGATACTTTGTCTTTTAGTTTCTTAGCTTGACTTTTGTTTCGTCATTCTGTTCTTCATCCCTCCTTCTCCTACTTGCTCACCAGTCAGCCCTTGATTTGCAACTTCCAAAATCAGTGTTACGCGCACTTTTGACCTTACTGTTTCAGCGCAGGGTTTTTGAAATTGCTACATTAATGCATAATAATCATCAGTGTTTCCAAAGGTCAAAGGTCTTTGGGGTTCACAGGCTTGGATGCTTATTAAAGGAGGCATACTTTCTCCATGACTAGAGTGAGCAGATTGCAATGTGCAGGTTTAGCCACTTATTGACGTTCATTCAGGGTGCTCCGCAGTGATTTGGATGTTCACTTGCATTATGTTTTTTTTTTAACACCCAAGGAGAATCTTTCGGAAGTGGGAGCCTGGCAAAAAGAACTAAACATTTCACGAGGTGATGATGAATCACTTAGGCAAGAATACACCTCGGAGGAAAATGAAGTTTTCGAATAGAAGTCAACGAATGCTATAAACACACCACGGGTGACGTAAAACAATTTTATTACCGTCATGTGTGACAAATTGACAATTGGGGGAGGGTAAGAGTTCCGAATCTGGCCAGGTTTCTCGAAGTAAACCTCATTGTTCAGTTTGCCGCGAGCCTGTGAGGGTTCAAGGGTCCAGCACACCCGACGGTGACGACCTGTGCACCCTAAATCTACCATGAAACATGGCTATCTGTAAGACGTTAAAGTGTGCCAAATCATTGTTAGATCGCTCGCCACTACAGCTCGACTTCTGGACCTTGAAATACTGTTTGCCAGCCACAAACTGGACGGTCTATGCCTGACTAATACATGGTTATCTTCCTTGAACCTTTCATCCACCCTGTCCCTCCCTGGTTACAAGTCACCCATGCATGGCGACCGACCAGAAAATCGACATGGAGAACTTTCTGTATTTATTAAAAATGCACTCACGGCTAAACGCCTACCCCTTCCCTCGTCAATAACTGTAGAATGCCTATGTATCAATCTTCAAAACACCCGGCGTACTAAAATAAACATCATCGTAGCGCCTAAGACCCTCCTTCCTTCCCGGCAGTCTCTTTCTTTGACCAACTTGATTCTGCAGTTAACCATGTTCAAGGTGGAGCCAACATCCCCCCCCCCCCTTTTGCATCGTTGGTGATTTCAACTCAAAGCACGCTGACTGGTTCAAAAGTCAGCTGGCTAGTGTGGCTGGGAGGCAAGCCATGAGCCTTTGTGGAAATAACAATTTGCAGCAAGTAAGTTTCCAAGCCACCCATGGACTTTTTACATCATCTTCAAACCTCAGTCGATAATTATAGAGCCGAAGTGAAATTAGTGCCGTTATCCGACCACAATTCTCGAACATTGCCTCGGCGAGCACAGAAACGGG
>JAOWAR010059338.1:0-12922 GCA_028571005.1 Clathrina lutea
ACTCTTTCTTGAGCTGTGTTGACAAAGGACCATCCGTCCTACTGAGCTGTGTTTGCAAAGACCAACCGTCCTACTTCTGTGTTTGCAAAGACCAGCCCTCCTACTTCTAACCATCCTCTCAGTGTGCCGTGTGGTGCTTGCGCATGAAAATTCATGTATTGCTTCCCTTGTCCAAGTAATTTTTTTTGTTTACTTCTTTGCAGCTTATTGCAGACCTCGGCAAGCTAAGCCAATACAATCATGTGGCGGGGAAAGCTTTAATTTATTCTTAGGTAGTGCCTGAAGCTCGTTCATTTCTTTATTAAGCCGTCCATTCAAGAGAAGACATCGAACACGGAACAAGTCTACCAGGAATGTTACAATTAAAAGAAATTATAGTAAAAGAAAATATAGAGACAGTTTTTGTGGTCGCAACTTTCCGGCAACTACTTTCTTCTACTCACCGGTTCGTGAATCAATCCAAATGTCCCCATACGTCCTGGTGCCCTTGTGTCAAAGAAACTTGAAGGATAGTAGGGTTGAGGCGAATTTCCAAACTGTCGTAAGAGCGATGCATCGCAACCCTGTAGATTTCGCCATTTCAGCGATGCCTTCGTGCCGACGAAGACAATCCTACAGCCTGCTCATGACCCGCAAGACTCGCACCAACACCAGTCTGTGTCTACCACTCGTCCAAGTCCTCAATCGGCCAACTCTGCATCCTGGCATGGCTCGACGACGATGGACTACTGTACTTCTCGGAAATGCCGCCCGGAGGCCGTGGAAGGATCGCTGGCTTCAAACGTTAAGTGACGCCTGGGCTCAAAACAGTTGGATACTCAAAAACTGTGGCACCTTATTCGAAATCAAAAGTTTTGTCAGTAGGAATTTTCAAACGTTTGAGCAACACTTAGCACGCGTAAAGACGAAGGAAAAGAAGGAAGAGCTTCCATCAGTGGCATCCGGAAATCTGTATACTGGTCCTGCTTGGCAAACTGGCAACAGCCTTCGGCACTCACTACGTCATCATGCCGCCACAGGTCGCAATCCCCAAGATTCCAATCTTTTCAACCCTCTGTTTGGCCGTGTTACGGATCGACTTTCGCCTTCTGACTTTTCATGTGGATTCATTCGCAAAACACTACAGATCAAGACAAGGAAAAAGTCACTTGCAGCTCTCCTTTAAGGTGCCTCGAATACATGAAAATAACGGAATCAATGGTAAGAGTATTGGGCAAAACAGTTCAGCCAATTTAGGCATAATTTCGGGTGTGTGTGTCAACAAAGAGCGTGAGTGAGACTAGGGAAGGAGTTTCTGGCAGAATCAACGGAACACAACACTCGACCATAATCATCCCCCAAGTATCAGTTGATCCGCTAAAAGAATGTGCCTCGCAGCACAATTATCTGCCGTCATGGCAACACTTCTTCACAGCAGGATGAAAAATGATGGTTTTTCTGAACAGGCTATACAAAGAGGGAAAGTTATGAAAAAACAGTGATTGAAGTCATGCCAGTTGAGAGAAATTTTGATGTGGTGGTGGGGGGGGGGAGCACAGTGGCGACGTCCCACTCCCATGCCCTAGATAGGGTGAAACCAAAAGCACTTCCACAGCTTTAAAGACAAGTGGTGCAAGCGCTTGGGGCCTTCATAAGAACACCACTGCTGAAGCTACTGCTAGAATTCACCTTGCAAACTCCTTGCAATTCCAGCTCCACTGGCTGCACATGTAAAGGCAAGGTATCGGCCAAGGACGAGGATTGGTAATTTACTGCTGTGCGTGGATACTCAGACTAGTGGACGCATGGTGTGATACTCACACGTACATACAACACACACACACACACACACACACACACACACACGCCTACAACACCCACACAACACGCATACACATGTAGCACACACAACACATGCACACACGCGTGTGTACGCCCTCACAACACATACAGAAATCACATTTTTCCTGTACCACAAGCCTACCCATATTTAATCAATTTTTGACACTCAATGAATGAATGAATGGATGGATGAATGGATAGATGGATGGATGAAATTGCCACATGCATGCAGGAGCCCCCTCAGAACCCCAGCTGGGCCCTGACAGTTGAAATTTTGAGTAGATATTTGAGGAGAGAGGGATAGACAGACAGACAGACAGACAGACAGACAGACAGACAGACAGACAGACAGACAGGCAGGCAGACAGACAGACAGAGGTGTGTATGTGTGTGCAAGTGTGTGTGTGCATATTATGTGTGTTGGTGTGTGCGTGTGTGTATGTGCGTGTGTGGAAGGGAAGGGAGATGTTCCACCATGTTATTTCCTAATGTAATCCTAATGTATTCTCTTATCTTGCTCTTGGCCTTTACTGCACTGTCTTACGCAAAGCCTATTCCTGACTTCATCACTCTCTAACGATGATCTCTCTTTCTTTCTCTGAAGGATGTTCGAGTGGTGAAAATGGCATCTATGGTCTTGGCCAGTGTGATTGAAGTGGACGGTGAGCTTATCAAGAGAATTACACTTAGACATACATGTACAGCTGCAAGTAGCCATGGTTACTGCAAGCAGCCATGGTTACTTTTCCACTGTTTGGAGAGATGTTCCCTTTCTTTGTTCCTTCCTCATTTCTCTCTGCTGTTTCTTTTTCAATAGAAAAAGAACTACTGTAAATCGTCATTTGCTTTTAGTGGATTGTAGCTAAGAACCTTAAGTTTATGCTGACTCCCTTGACTGCCGGTAGAGACTTTCACAATGCATCAACCTCCACAAAGCAAGTTGTAAAAAGAACTTCTTGACCTCCTACTTGAAATGTCTAAAGCTTTCTCTTTGCAGGTCACAGCTTCATAAATTAAAAACGAGGTTTCAGCTGAGCTGTGCAACTCTTCGTCAGGCTTCCCTCCGTGAGCGGTGATCAGTAATACCGGCTGCGTTGATGAATCTGGAGACATCTTCTGTCGAGAAGAATAAAGCGCTAGCTGTTGAAAAGTGTGATGAGGCTGTGAGCCGGGGAAGGGTTTCCAAGGTGACAGTTTCGAAGGTCTTTGTCTGAGAAAGTGTTTTCTAAAGGAGTTCGGACAGTAGACGATGAAGACTATTTAAGTAGCCGGTATTCCTGATCACCGTTCAGAGAGGCAAGGCATTCCGAACCTGATGAAGGCGTAACGTCGTTGAGAGTTTTTTTACATGCACCCACAAAGCGTTTCAATCTGTAAGAGAATTGCCGGGAAATTTGTTTTGAAATTACCTGATGCTTGAGGCCATATACAGTTTTGTTTGTTGCTTCTGTGAACAGAGCGGTGCGCTGTTCAATTTCAGGATTTCAATGACAGTGATTCCGGACAGCCAGCTATTCCAATCATCAGAAAGGCCCTGGAGTGAGTGGTCAGGTTAGAATTAAGGAGAAGCTCACCACAACCCACACGGCCATATATATTGGCAGCTCCATTATACATGGGAAGAACACTGGTGATGGTGTGTGTGGGAGGATCAGCATTTAAGGAGGATCAACCTTTAAGGAGGATCAGCCTTTAAAGCAGCTCACACAGCCATCCAGTGGTACATTGACTTTTCTACTCTGCAATTGATCAAGGCACCGGATGGAGTCAACAGGATGGGATGACGCAGAAAAACTTAGTTTGAGAACATATTGTGAACGCATTGAAAATGTAAAACTAAGCTTGCCTTATATGGCACAACCACTTAACGGCATTGCCAGCTCGGGCCGGGCCGAGCAGGCCCGATTAAACGTGCGCTCGGAGTTGGAGCGTGATATCATGTATCTGAGCTCAGATCAAACCACTGATACAAAGAAAAAAAACAGTGAGCGTGAGAGCGTTCATGCTCACGAAGGCTGGCATACAGCCTGAAAACGACCATGTTTAATTTCAATTTGATGGCCAGCCAGCGGTTCGACTATATCTACCAATGTGCAAAGATGAAAAGAGAGGCGCTGATCAGGTGTGCAGGTGAAAGAGCAACGCATGAGCGGACAGCCATAGTGGTACACTTTCCGGATGCTTTGGCAAGCTGCAGGTATCAAATTTCCAATTCATCGTATGACCGTGACAATCAAGCCGGTCTGCTGGATCGCTGCTTGCATGTGTTCGTGGATCTCGAGGGAAAAGTAGGGTCCTTGAAACTGCGAAAAGGACCTCGGGAAAAATGTCGATATCTTGTATGTGGCTGACTCCCTATGGCAGTTTTCATTCTCATCTTCAAGTCACATCACTGTTTGCGGATGCATATACTGCACTGCCCATCGGTCATGTTGTGAACACTATATCCATGAAGCTGCAGGGCATAGATACCAGCCCTGCAACATTACCCTGCAACATTACCCTGCAACATTAATAATTGGAAGAAGAGATGTGACCACGCAGAGGAAGTAAATCGACTGAAGAAAAAAATCAATTAATGCTCAACTCCGTGCCGAGACTGAACTTGAACCTGCATTACCAAATCACCTGGCAGATGAGAGTCCCCTGCAATGATAAGCATACGTTGTTCTGCACAGGAAACAATGCATTGGAGTCCCAAAGCTGTCAGCTGGGAGCACCTTACCAAGGGGTTTCTCCTACGAGGTGCACTCCAGTTAAAAGAGGAAAGAGGAAGAAAAGAGAGGAAGAAAATTACTGAAAAGCAGGTCAAGTCGCAGGAAGAGATGTTTCCTGGCCCAGCTGTCAGCTAGGAAAAGAAAAAGACCTTTCACACTGTTTCGTGATGTTTCGTGATGTTTCGTGATGTTTCGTGATGTTACATGATGCTTCGTGATGTTTCGTGATGTTTCGTGATGTTTCGTGATGCTGGTGAAGTGCTCTCTTTTAGTGCTTTTTCTTTACAAAAGTGTCAATGAACTTTTCGTCGCATCACTTTTATTTTCGATTTCCTGTTTTGCTTTCATTTGCCACATTGAGAATGAAGAGGCTGTAGAGAACCTCACCACACTGTTGATGGATCTGAGCGAGTATGGTAGGTTATGCAAATGCTCTAGAAGAGCTGAAAATCCTTACCAGCAGTAAGAGATACAAAGACTGAGTCGCGGCTAGTTCAACTTGTGACAGAGTTTCTACTCTTAGTTCAATGCTTGTCTTTTACGGAGGAAAATGTGGCTGTGCTGAGATGGTTTTGTTTCAAACACTAGTCTTGCTTAAAAGGAATGTTCTCATCTAACCATCATGGCCGTAAAATGCGATAGGTAATACTCGTTAAGAAAGAGCGGGAGCGGAGGGATTATGGAAACATTGTGCTCATTTTGCTTTCTCACTTCCAAAATGTGTTGGATCAATGCTCCCTCATTTGAATGAATGTGGGATACATTCCTCATCGATTTGTCTGGTGCAGAGGACATAGCTTCACAGCTGAAGGCAGGCAAGATGGAGGAGAAACTGGATGCCGTCAGCAAGAAGTACACCAACCAAGAGGTGAGGTCATAGGGCTGAATGCCACACTGTTGCACTTTGTTCATATATACTACCTGCAAGCTGATCATGATACAGCTGAGACATCCTGTAGCAGTTTCCTCCCATGCCACCTCCCATCCTTTCATTGTAAATCTAAGTCTAAACGAATCCTCCGGCGTAGATTAAATCAAGAGTTTTCCTTCTTTGCTGTCCACGAACATCGAAATTTGGCCTATTTAGGTAATTCTTGACGTTTTCTTCTAGGTTATCAAAAGTCATTCGACTCTCGCAATCGGCAGGATTCTTGGAGGCTTGAAGACAGCAGTGTCCCGGCCTTCCACGGCACGGTCTCGACCATGATCAAGCAAATCCCGTTCATCATCATCAATCAAGCGAAGATCGTAAACGCACTTCTCTCCTTCGCAAATGGAAAGATAAAATCCTGGCAATTAATGTTGCAAAACTGTTTCTCTCGTTTTTATTTCCAATATTTTTGCATATTGTTCGGTGTATATTTTAGGATTTTGTCAAGCGGATCATCCTCGACCCTGTCATTGAATTTCAACCAGTTCACTCAGAAGCACATCTGGCTCATATGAAATTGACAACCACCCACACACCCCAAGCACCCAGAAGACCAGTACACAGAGCCGTGTTGGATAACACGAACAACACAAGTTTAATTAATAGGGAAATGGCCGGTGTGTCTTTGAGAATGTCGACCTCGGTTTTTGCCTGCGCAAATGAGGGCTGCCGTGGTAGGTAGAGGGGGGGGGGGAGGAGAGAAGGAATGACTTTTTTATCAAGGAATAAAAAACAGTGGCACCACTTCCTCCAAGCAAGACCTATCGTTTCATTACTCTTGAGGCTTGTACATGAAAATAGCACAAACAATGAGCTGGCGATGACAACATTTGCAACATTTCTAGAGAAGAAAAAACAAGAAATGGTTCGGTTGCAGGTGACAATAGAATGTGTCATACAGGTGATGACTGGTTGAATTTGTGATACAGGTCATGACTGGTTGAATGTGTGATACAGGGGATGACTAGTTGAATGTGTGATACAGGGGATGACTAGTTGAATGTGTGATACAGGGGATGAGTAGTTGAATGTGTGGTACAGGGGATGACTGGTTGTAGTACAGGCGATGACTGGTTGAATGTATGATACAGGTTATGACTGGTTGTAGAATGTGTGATACAGGTGCATGATGACTGGTTGTAGAATGTGATGACTGGTTGAATGTGATACAGGTGATAACTGGTTGTAGAATGTGTGATACAGGTTATGACTGGTTGTAGAATGTGTGATACAGGTGATGACTGGTTGTAGAATGTGTGATACAGGTTATGACTGGTTGCAGAATGTGTGATACAGGTGATGACTGGTTGTAGAATGTGTGATACAGGTGATGACTGGTTGAATGTATGACACAGGTGATAATTTACTGGTTGTAGAATGTGTGATATAGGTGATGACTGATTGAATGTGTGATGCAGATGATGACTGGTTGAATAGGTGATGACTGGTTGTATGTGTGATGCAGGTGATGACTGGTTGTAGAATGTGTAATACATGTGATGACTGGTTGTAGAATGTGTGATACAGTTTATGACTAGTTGTAGAATGTGTGATACAGGTGGTAACTGGTTGTAGAATGTGTGATACAGGTGATGACTGGTTGTGAACAAGTGATAAGGCTTGGTTTTACAGAGAAACAGAACCAAAACATATCATACAAAAGAATCTAAAACAGAGATAACGACACTACTTGATTTTTCTGGACACGCAGTTCAAATGGCCATGGCCTCTACATATTAGAGCTTCATCAAGGTGTGGCCTCTTGCCAGATATATTTGTTGTCACCTTATTCATGCACGATGGGAGTGCCTTCAAACACTTGGTGATGGGTGTGTCAGTCTTGGATGCAAGGAGTTCTTGCCATCTGGGTTTTCCTTTTGAGGCTTTCCACACTTTCTCTCGGGTGGTATCTGTGTTCTTGGTAGAGAGATAATGCGGAGAGGATTAAGAATGAGAAAGGAGATTACATTTACACCCGTAGAGAGACAGCGAACGGAGAAAAAATCATTGGGCTCAGGTGGGGCTCGAACCAATGGCCTTGGATGTGCACTCCAACGCTCTAACCATTGAGCTTCTGACAGCCATTCCTCAACCAAATCACTCTACTTTGTTTTGCCTCACTGCCGGCTGCAGCAGTCAAAACGCGGGATGGCTGCCTGCGCCAGGTACTCGCCCGGAGGAGAGTTGGCAAGGAATTACAATGACCTAGCCTCATGAGACGAGTAAAGAAATTATCAATAGAGATTGTAGGGAAGATTAAGAATGAGAAAGAAGAAGAATGTTTTGCGTTTTTCTTCATTCCCTGTCCCTCTGCCTCCGTGGGTGAGTTAAAACGTGATTTTCCTTTCTCATTCAGTGCTCTTGCTGTTGCCATCACCGGCTCATTTTCTGTATTACTCCCAGGTAGAGTAATGGAGCGATAGGTCCTGTTTGGAGGAATTGGTGCGCTATTTTTCATGCCTTAAATAATTTACTGACTGTCAATGTCAAATATTTTGGTGGGTGAGAATTATGTTTCTAGAAAATGCTTTATGAAGCAGAATTCTTCAAATTGTATAAAATAGTCTACTTTTATACTGCTTACCCTGTGCATGGCAAAACTCACTCAAGACAGGATCTTCTTGCTCAAGGGCAAAAATGTGGGCAAAACATCGCTCAGCAGGAGAATTGCAACAAAGTCGAAAGGCTTGATGGGAATAAGCCATGCTTCTGTCAGAAAACAGTCACACAGAAAGAATCCCTGAGCATATCAGCACTGCTCTCTCCAAGACGTGACTGTGATCAGGAAGTGATGGACTAGTGCCCTTCTTGTCCTCACTGTAAATCCTGAGTACCCTCCGCAGCTGACCCTCCTCTCCAAGCTCAACCTTGATGATGGAGATGTCAGGCAAGAGGAAAGAAAGAACTTGCAACTTCCTATATAGGACATAAACTTCAGCGAGACTTCTTATGTAGGACATAAACTTCAGTGAGACTTCTTACGTTGGACATAAACTTCAGTGAGACTTCTTAGGTCTGGGCAGTATCTTTATCTACTTTGCCGTCACATCATCTTTAAAAGGGATGGGTCGCGGCAAATTGAAACATACCCTGGTAGCTCTGAGTTGACTGCTGAGATGGACCAGCAGAAGCTCCTGACTCAGGAACTGCGAGTTGGATTGTCAACATGGCATTTTTTGTCGGGCAGTGACTGAGCTTCTTGCTGATGGCGCAGGATGCGTTGCAAAAAAGCTTTCAAAGGCCTAAAAGGAGTAATTTTGACAGGCTTGTTCTGTTTACTGGCTGAAGGCCGGTATACGAGGTATATCTAGTCAATGAGTATGCAAGGTAGTCATTGAAGGCCATCGTACCTTAGCTTGTGAAGGCCGTTGTGCAAAGGAGCTTAAAGTCACTGATATTTTTGGTGTGTTGTCAACACCTCGCTATCCATGTCAGGGGTAACATTAAGTTTGAAGAAGTAACTTCATTGAAGACACAAGGGGTGGACCAAAGCTGTTGGAGAATAGAAAGACGTTTCGGTGACAATACTGGCCTCATTTGGTTTGCCTCAGGTCTGCTGGAGGAGAGCCAACTGTGGGAGAGCTGACTGAAGGGTTAGTTCAGTTATCTCTCCAACAGCAGACCAGAGGCAAAGGAATTGAGGTCGGTGTTGTCAACAAAACATCTTTTCTTAACTTTTTGGACATTTTTTCCTCAAGCAACTTCTCTACAAGCAACAATTACCGAAGTTGTTTGTGAAAGACCTTATGTTGTTTCCTGAAGAAGGGTTCTATCCTCCTTGACCTTTTACAGTTAGAGTGCTTTCTCCCATGCAGACAGATTTGAGCCATCTCCTCCCTTTACCTGACCTTCTCGCTTACTTTCTGTCACCCTCACATCCTCTTCTCTCTCTCAATACACACGTTTTCACATAATTCATGGACTGCACTGTGTCCCCTTTGCATCCACTGTTTTCTCCAGCCTCCATGCCTACACAGAGGTCGGCACAGTGAAATCCACCAATTCAAATATGCATAATGTTGACTTTCACTTTCTGCTTTTCATGAAAGGTGGCTTTCCTTAATTGTTTTCGTGTTATGGTTGGCATCACTGATAGTGGTTTTGCTTTCCTTGTGTTCATGTTTTGCTTGGCAGCATTGAAAGTGGCTTTTGCTTTGATGGTCTTGATCTTTTATCACGATTGTTTTCTCCTTTCATCTGCGTGATTTGGCGTTCAGTTAGCTGTTGGTGAACTGAAAGAGCTGTCATTTTTTGTTTCCATCTAAATTGCTTCACAGTCCTTGACAAGGTTGCTGACTGAGTGAGGGTAGGGAGAGGGGTTGCTCATTGCGGCCCAGCTGCATATTCCTCATCCAAATAACTTGATCTTGTGTGTTTGTGACCAAGTAACTAGACCTGTGGAGTGAATCGAATTTGCAAACTCTTGACTGTAAGCTTAAAATATCACTGATGTTTGCAGGAAACGACTCATGCATGCAAGCAAAGAAATGACGGGTACTCAAGCGTGTATGCGAAGTCCTCTACTAGCTTTAGTTACCGCTCTCTGGCCATGGATGTGAACAATTGTCTGGGCAACAATTGTAAATAAACGAGCCTCGTAAAGGAAAGCAAATCGAGCTAACCTGTATGACATCACCCATACGTAACGAGCATGGCATGACTCATGCAAACATACAGGTCTACCTCCATTAGGCAATGTTCATGCCAGTAAAAAGAAAAAAAAAGAAGAACCAAACGTTTCTAGCCTACTCAAAGTGACAACACCCTGGCTCGTGCAGATCAACAGTGGCACGGACACGCTAGTCTACCGATCAAGCACAACTCACTGGTCCCCAGAGACAAGAAATATGACCTTGACCTGAACATTTCCTTGTCATTGCAATTTTGTTTGTCACTTCAGTCAGCAATTTCAATGGGTCACCAAAAAGAGACTGCAAATGACCTGAAAAAAAAAACTACAACTTTCAAGTTCCACTGCAAATCACATTTGCCATGGATGAAAAAAGAAAGATGCTATACATTTCTCATAAGAAAAGAGCGTCTGTAGAATGAATCATAATTCCTCATAAACGCGAAGAGTAGATTTTTATGACAACCAAAATTAAAGTCATTCAAGGGAATTCCCCTTCAACTCAAAGAAAATCATGATTGACGAGAGAGAGGGAGGGAGAGAGGGAGAGAGACAGAGAGAGAGAGAAAGATAGAGAAAAGAGAGGGAGGGGGAGAGAGAGATGGGGCTGCAAGATAGCTAGGAAAAGGGCTACATTTATGGTATGCAGAGTTGTTAGATCAGATTCCATATTATGAAGTAATCCATGCATTAGTTGGTAACTGTCATTGAGGAGCTGCTGAAGATCCAAAATTGACAGCCAGATCCATGACAAGTCCCAGTTTTACAAATCACTGCAAGCAAACAAAACAGCAGCATGTCATGGCTGCTATTAGAAGGAAAGACAGTCTCAGCCCCAAAGTCAATGCTCTGCTCAGTTGGGCTAATTGCTTCATCCCCTTGTGAGAGTGCCTGATCATGCAATTGATGGCAAGCCAATCACACATGTTCAATATATGCACACGGGAACACACACATGCACACACACATACATACAGACACACACGCACACACACATACACACTGTAAATCGAGTCATGTGTGAAATTCAGCACAGCAATCTGGGTTTTTGGTAGTGTGAAGAAAGATTGGGCCGGCTGTTCATTAGAGCTTTCGAACCCCCTCCACGTTCATGCACAGCCAAAAACTACACAGGTAGTTGGCATAGCGAAACGAAAGGAGACAGAACTGTAATGCAACTTCCCTCTGACCGATGTACAAAGTACAGAATCTAATGGCTTTTCTTGATTCTTCTTTTTTGTACAGGCTGTCACAATGTTTAGAAGGAAACAATGGATGCTCACAGTAAATCTCGTGCACAAAGACTGGCGTCTGTCTCATGATGCCCAAGTACTGAATCTGACTTTCGTCAGGCTATTAATTGTAGTTCTGTACAACACCGGGAGTCGGGGCTCCAACCTGTGGCATCATCGCCAAGACCGCTCTTCGACTCGGCCAACTCGAGGTTCGCCTTGCCAGCTTTTATGGCAATCCTTCAAGGCTCTCTTCGATTTCCACTTAAGGACCCCAAACCACTTGTTTTTTTTTCTCTTTCCCCTCCGTTTTCTGAACTTTTTTTCTTGAAGTTCTAGCGCGCGTTACTACATGTATATCGAACGAGACTGAAATCGAAAGGCATAACATGCAGAAGCCGAGAGAAGGCCTCGGGTAGATGTGTGCACGTGCAATGCATCGCGAGATGTAGACACCCACGTGGCATGGCCGGGCAGCTATATGCTCACATGTCTTGCTATTTTTACATACATGATAATGACATCAGCGAGTTGCATTGGCATCGCGCGCATGCAAGCTCAATTCCGAGCTGTAGCTTGAGCTCCATCGCGAGCCCAACTTGACGTTCGGCTGTCTGGCACAAGTCTACTTCACACAGCTCAGATCTACTGTCGCCGATAAGGGAGCTAGCGAGCAGTTAACTACATGCGATGCCCCTGCCTGACCAGCTCTGGCCAAGCTATCGATTGTTTCTGAAGTCGTCTTAGCGATGTTAAGCCGTTGACACAGACCTGCTACCGATCCGATCGGTCGAGCTGCACGGTACGGATTTACCTGGACAGGGTGATGGAAGTTCTCGAGGCGGCTGAAGACGCCGAGCCAGCCGGCTCACCAGACTCGCTGGAGCTGTCATCGGGCCATTCCTGCGTGGTGTGCTTGCTGGATTTCACTGGAGCAAGGCCCGATCGCATACCCCGAGTGCTATCCTGTGGCCATACTTTCTGCACTGGTAATTTATAGAAAGGGGTCGTCCCCAGATGCTTCTAGACCTTGGTAGCTTGCTCTCGACATGGCAGGAACAGACAACATGGGGAGAACACTTCGAAATCGTATGCCATTTCGTACTCTCCTTTCATCGCGTTTTGCGCTTGTGAATAGACAAGCTTTAGCCAAACATGCGGAAGTCCGCTGTCCGACGGACATGTTTGAGGCTTTTGAGGCAAAATAGTCGGAGTGCTCTTTTCTTTCTTTGCCAGTTCACTCCTTGGTAGCAAAATTGATATCCATGAGGAGCGACAATATGCCTGTCAGTCAGCCAGTCTGTCCAGAGTAAGGCCAGGTAGTCTGCGCATGCTTGATCATGACACTCTCACCTCCTCCCTCCCCCTTGTCTCCATGTCCCTGTACTCCCTCCCCTCTCTCCATCCCCACTCTTTCACATCTCTTGCACCTTCTCTCTCTCTCTCTCTCTCTCTCTCTCTCTCTCTCTATATATATATATATAATCCAAGGGCTGACCAAGGCCAGAGAAGTTCTCAATGCCCGTTTGGGTAGAGCCTATAACGCTTGCAGCAAGAGACGGGAGACTGGATTCCTGTGACTTCAAGTTTC
>JAOWAR010059449.1:0-12920 GCA_028571005.1 Clathrina lutea
TGGATTAGTCTGCGCAAGCGCACAAGTCCACATCAGAGCCAAAACGTCACAATTAGATCACATACCAGTGCTTCATCAAAGATTGCAAATTGGTGTAATCATATATGCACGTGAGCCGTATCACTTGCATGCTTGCATTTATGAATATTCGAGTGGCCGATTTCCTATTCGCAGACTGTAGATACGCATGAAGTCATAGTGCGCAAGGTCACGTGATCCGTTGCTAGGGAGTCAGGATCCCTTGCTAAGGAGTCATAGTGATGATGTCATAGGATTATGCCACAGTGATGGCGTCACAGTGACGTCGGAGCCCCCTAGCCACCAGCCCATTGCTAGAGTGGCTCTTGACCCCCACCACCACTACTACTTGGGTGGGTGTTTGAATCAAACACACGTGCAGCTGACAGGACGCGAGAATGGAGCATGCCAGGCAGCTGCGATTATATACGCTTGTGCGCACCCACCATGTTATGTGCAATAGCGCATGAGTGGATGCAGCGCATCACTCGGCTGCTGAGACGCTATATATATTTTCCTTAAGTCGTTGCTGCTGTTACTGATCCAAAGCAGGCAAATGAAATTGGTTTAATCTCCTCGTGGTGATTTGTGGTGTTTTCGTTGATATGGATGGAGTTTGTACATATTCCAAGGTGAAACGGTGGACGGTGAACATAAGCATGTGCATTTCAAACTACCCTGGCCAGGCTAAACAGGTCTGTGTTCATTGTGACCTGAGGAGGACCGTTGCAAGCATTTGTCCTGCAATTGTGTTGAGGTTAATCTTTACTAGCCCTCTGGCAATCTGTGGGCTGTTGAAGAACGTCTTACCAGCAACTAACAGAAACACATGCGCTGTAACATCCGAAAAAGCTTACCTGACACTTCCTATACAGCATGGTGCAAGACTAAACCAGCCAGACCTGAAACGGAAAGCCATGTTTTTCTGCCGTCCATCCTCAGGTTAGAACAATTCCGACAGACCTCAATATTCCTACCTGTATTCGTTAAAATTTGTTTTGGCAAATATCCTGAAAATGCTTTGACATACAAGATGCTCCCAGACTCTGAGCCACGGACTAAAATTCAGTTCAAACCACAAAAATGATTTCTTCGCGTCCTTTCAAACCTATCCTGCTCATGATAAAGAGCCTTACTACATTCTGTGGGACACCAGCCCATACATAAATGAAAAGGCACCATTGCTTTCGGGCCCAAAGCCTTTGCATCCTAAAAGACAACATAACTCTCCATAGGGGATAATGTTCGGGGTTAAAGGATAAGAAAACAGAGGCACTGAATGGAATTGTTTTCCATCTTTCTCAATACACTTACTCAGTATCTTACAAGACAACAAGATACATTCAATTGGGAAGAATGCTTTCAATGGAGTCAAAATGTTAACAGTTCTGTAAGTATACTCCATTGTTTTGTGTGTCAAGGACACTTTAGTAATGTCGGTTTTGCTCGAACCCCATGGCCAGCAATGGATTGGCACACATTGTTGTTTTTGGCATAACCAAACGTAGGTATTCCTGTATCAAAATCCAGTCATTTTCAAAATACGTACAGGGTAGTATTTTCAGAGTTCAGCTGCCGCATTTACTTAGCTCACATCCTACACACGGTCTAAGGGAAGTGATCGCGTCTTCGTATTCCACTGGCCGGTACTATTGCACCGTTTTTTCTTCCTTCTCAGGTGCAGTTGCGGAGATGTTGGGTTGCTGTGGTACTCAGAAGCTAACTCTACCAATCCTTTGTTTCCTGGCGGGTTGCGACCTTGATTAATAAGAAAAGCCAAGATTTGACATCCCGGGTAGAAGGCCCTTCCTTTGACACTCGGAGGGCGTCAGTTATTACCATCACGGCACGGAGTCCAGAAACATGTCCCCAACACCGACAGAAGCGACAAACATGAAATCAAAACCAGCCGAAAGGTCTTTTCTCATAACATCAAACCCATTGACACGATACGACACGACAGAGAACTTCGATATGCCGTCAGGAGAATGCTGAGCTATCATTTTCTTGAGTAGTTGCAATATGCCTTATTTTGGGTGATATATTCCTTTTCACGAAACAAGGTGCTAAAAAAAGGTTGGTCCCGGTGACATGGTGATTCAGCCCCCAGCCCCACTAAAACAATGCGGGATGTAGGCCAAGATCTGAACGGACCCAGTTTTTCAAATGTGGATGGGGCTGTTATTTTCCCACAAGACTTAACCTTTCCCTTCAGATACAGCCAGAAAGACTCATTGCGGGCAATGGCAGGGGCACAGAGCCAGGTTGGAGGTTGGCCAGCCATGTCAAAGTCTCAACAGTTGTTGGTGGAATGGTCAACACTGAGTGCGGCGGAAAGCCGATCTTCTGAGGGCGGTGGAAAGCCGATCTTTTGAGTGCGGCGGAAAGCCGATGTTTTGAGGGCGGTGGAGACGCCGGCCTGTCATGAGGCAGCATATGTGCTGCGAGTGATGGAGGCTGAAATGGCTTGTCCAAACCGTAAACATGCCCCAATTGCTCGGTGTCCCCTGCCAAGTGAGCAAATGCTATTTGAGAAAGATCTGTGAGACAGGAAATATCATTTAAATTTTTTTATCAAACATTCATTTATTGATTGAGACGGGCAGTGGCATTTGCGGTATTTCAGGATCTGTCCGGATGCAAGTCTCATAAGGGCTTGACGTCCAGTGT
Organism: Clathrina lutea; assembly: GCA_028571005.1. Lineage (NCBI taxonomy): Eukaryota > Metazoa > Porifera > Calcarea > Clathrinida > Clathrinidae > Clathrina > Clathrina lutea. The sequence goes on from JAOWAR010059449.1 coordinate 2,689, forward strand.
CCCATGGTCTTAATGACCCACTGGGGTATACCTGCCTTTTCCGCTGTGGTAGCTGCACCTATGCGGAAGCTTTGGCCTTTGCAGATGCCAGGATTCTCGACTCCACACTCTCTGAGGGCAAGCTAGTCGGCGTTCCCCAAGATGCGCGTACTGCAAAGCATTAAGAGTTTCAGTGGAACTTCGTTCGGAATGACAGTGGAAAAGCACAATAGAGTTCCATAAATAAGACAAGAAGAAGAACAATACATTTTGCTTGATTTGTCCAAAACAGCTCTAACAGGTTGTCTTCAGCTCTTCAAAGGTGAAACATTTTCTCCGTGAGTCATGCCAACCATGATAACAAGTATTGCACCAAAAAGGGAAGAAGAAGAAGTGTCCTAAGAGAAAACGCTATTCCTACATTAGCACGCCCTTTGTGATAGTTGTGCTAATGCCATCTTGCGACGTTGCTGGTTCCGCTTTAGAATTGGAGCAAGCCAAGCCCTTGCAGCATGCCAAGGGTCGGAGATAAGAAATCTGTTCCCAGGAAAAGTGGCCAGTTGGATTGTGAATGCTCCCTCAAGCGGAGGGTAGTTCCTGAGGATACGGGAGTCATGGGTGGAGCCAGGCCAGCCAGCATATACGTCAGTGACCTCGTCCTGCTCTCACACACAGATTGTAGTATGACTCTGTGCCTTTTTCTATTCAAATAGGACTGTATATCATCTTGTGGCGGCTGATTAACAGTGTGAGTCCCATTTATCGCAGCAAGTATGTCATTTAACTCAGAAGCCTTCACAAAAGGTCTTCCCCTAACTTTGGCCAAACAATGAAAGGTTCTTGTGCCTCGCACAAAGCTGTTGCTACACGGCCAACGATTTGGAAAACGGAAGAACAGCTTACATCCAAACAATCAGATGTACTGTTTTGCATGTCTTGAGTTTCCATGTAACACAGAGTCAAAAGCAGCGGTTTCCTCAAGCTCACCGGCGGCCAGCCTCCTCTACCACTTAGCTAAAGACGGCGCAGCCCTCTCAGGTGTCCTTCCAACAGGTCAAAGGTCCTTGGAGTTACTCTGAAGTGCCACTGGAAGTCTTCTGCGATGCAGTTGCCCGCTACATTCATGAAAGTACTGAGAACAGGTTATCAAAGGCCTCAGCTGTATGTAGAGAACAATAGCCAAAGCATCTACAAGATAAACCTTGAAGAAACTCAAGTTTCCCACCACTTGCCAAGGTAAGCAACTTCACAGAGCTCAAGATGTTGGTCGCGGCTGGATACATGATCGCATAATGCCGTCACGCTATTTTTGCCATGGTTACCTTCTTCCACGGGACATTATTCTGTTGAGCTTCATGCAGTTCATTCCGAATGGTCATCAGTGTTTCATGCCAATAATGTTTAATAGATCACACTCAGTAACATCTGTCAATGGATCGTTCAAGCAGTAGAAATAAAATTGACTGCAGCGCGGATTCTCTCGCGAAGTGATACGGAGGAGAAAAACTTATAAAGTGAGTCAACCCGAGTTTCGACTGGCGGCAACTGTTCCCGAAGTATGTGTAGGGGGTCTCGGCTGATTCGCTCTGATAGGCTCTGTGAGAAGTAAACGTTTCGGTGGAAGCTCCCTATACGTTCTCAACATGAGCATTGTTGGTTTTCATCCATTGCGTACATGTTAAATAAGAAATCGTCCTTGTGTCGAGGTGTATGTTTGTGGAAATGGGGGGAGGGGTGGGGGCTGGCTGGCTGGTCTATCTTCATGCAATGGATACGAAAATAGCCTTGGAGTCCAAGCACATTTGGTGTATATACCTTTTGAGGTCCCAGTTGGTACTATAGCTGTGCCAAACTACTCTTTCATGCCTTTTGGAAATAGATATTTTCTTTTTGTTGGAATGCTCCCAGCATCTTAGATGGCAACAATTTAAGTCTACTGGCTGACGGTGTTTTCCATGGACTCAAAAACCTGAAAAAACTGTAAGTATACTTCACTAACCCTCGTACGTAACGCACACTCACTCCCCGCTGGCTTTCTGGCCGGGTTTATTATAACTTTTTCTGTGACGATTTTTTCTTCCTTCATTCCAAGGAAAAGTGAACGAGAGGAACGAGAGCAGATGGAAAGAGTAGAGCGAGCAAAGGAGGATATGCGGCCAGGAAAAGAATTTTCGTTTTGGCAGAACCAGACAACGTACCACAGACATACCAATCACACAAAAAAAAAGTCAGGGGAAAGCCAGGAACGTGGTAGGAAAGGTTCCGTCAGCCGAGCTCTGGTGTCTATTTCCGTAAAACAGGTGGCTGAAGACATAGCAAGGCATCGCAGCCCACTGGCGAATGTTGAGAAGCATAGCGTGAAAAAGTCGATAGAGAACACCCAAGAAAGCAAACACACAGAAACGAAGAACATGGGAGGAGGGAGACTTGGCAAGCTACAGGTCTTGGAATAATCTATTTTTTTGCACAACAATTGTCAAAGAAAAGCAGCGTAGGAGCCTGAAAGAACCAAAGACCATGGCGAAGGTGGTGGCTTGAGTTACCTTATCGTATTGTCTGGCACTTCATTTGTGTGGATCTGTTGTGGACGATCAAGTAATCCCTCGAATGCAATAAGAAAATGGTGTGGCCCTATGGAAGTGCAAAAGGTAAAGTGCGATGCATATTTTTACAGACACAAAAAAATCACTGATTATGCTTACCTCCTCATCCGCCCATTAAGCAATAACTTGCTTCACGACAAACCCAGCAACAAGTCCTTCCGCCATGGTGACTCTGACAACATAACAAGCTCCAGCTGCTCTGAGAAAGGATCATCAGACGTCAACGCAATATCGCTGGTCGATCAAAAACCCCAGTGGTTGCTACTGTTGTTGCTACGTGATTGCGTGCACTCAGCTCGCGCCATTAAATTCTTATGCAATACTTTGGCCATGTGCGTATGGTTGTGACATATGTCATTTTGCTGTAACACGGGCATCATTTCGCCTGATGAAAGGCAAAAACGCTCATAAGGTAAAGGGCCAGGTGGCCTTTTCCAAAAGTAAGATGCATGTTAAAAGGGAAGAACTTGCAGAAGCTGCGGGTAAAATAGGATTCTTGATGTGCATGTGCTTTACAGTTGTACCATACTGTGAATTTGGTCATGCAATCATATGAGCCATCTTATTGGTCTGGTGCCAAAAACCTGACGTCTAACAACAGCAGGATGTGCATTACAGCGGGTTTATCACACATTTCACCAACCAATTGTTGCAGATAGGTCATGACCTTTGGGAAGTTAGTCACTGACCCACTTTGAAAAGAGGTGGTACGCTGCTTCTCGACCGCTCTCCACTCAAGGCTTCACAATGCTTCCATGACCATGGCCAGCAATATGAGTCATATCGCACGGGTAAGAGGTCGGTGACCGGATTCTGGTCCCTATGCATACCATTATGACCAACCGTCGAGCGACCGCAGGATGTACACCTAGAGCGCGTAGATCTACGCTACGTATTTATACTGCATGGTACATTCCTCATTTTACCGTCCACATCGAGCAAGCAGATGGCTGTGTTTGAAAGCGGCTTTTTTTTCTTTGACGACCTGCCTTCTTCGTCACAGATATTCTATCTTTCCTGCAGATGTTTCTTGCTGTGCTAGGAAAGAGCAAGGATGTATGAAGTGGCTGCATAGCGTCTCGGTTGCCGTTTCGGCGGCGTTCGTCGCTGCGATGGAGAAGAGATTGGGGACCGACGCTCGGGAAATGAAGTCCTTGCCATCCATTGCAGTCTAAGCAGAAAAAAGCAAAACGGAAGCGGAAGTCAAACTAAATTTGTGCTGAACTTGAACAGAAGAATGGCCAGACGCCTATCTTTACCGCCGTTGAGTCCGGAAACCACCTCAGGTTTGACTGCTTTTCAAACTTCGATCAGCCAGCAAGCGTGCACATTCAGGTCGCACCGATTATTATGGCGATCCCGATGTTTGGCCATGGCGTGCTTCGAGATCGATTCTGGCGACTCTGATCAAAGTAAGCTGCCCAATTGACCTACGGATGAGCACAGTATGGTACCCTAGCCACACAGGCCACGCCAAAGCGGAAAGCCTTCACGCGACAGAGCGATCAGCGACTTCGGAGGCAAACAAGAAGAATCGAAGAAGACGCCGTTCCACGCGCAAGAGATGTGTGCGAACCTCGTAGACGAGCTCACTGTCCGGTATCTTCGTTTGTCCATGTCTACATCTGCGTAGCTCTCCGTGTGGGTTGGATAGCTCGTGCTGAAAACTCGTCACCAAACCACCCGTCTTAGATGTGGCGAGGTGGCGTAGCCGGTAAGCGCGAGTGATTTCCAATCTGCTAGGCGAATTGGTGGCGCAGGATCGAGTACGACAATGCTACGGGTTTTTTCACGGCTTCGAGGTTTTTCAAAATTTCTCTTTCAAAGTACATTTGAGCCGTCCGGCCACTCTTCTTTCAATAATTGACGTGTGTGCGTATGTGCGTGTGTGCGTGTGTGCGTATGTGCGTGTGTGCGTGTGTGCGTGTGTCCGTCACAGGTCTTTCGGGGCACGGACATTTACGCTTGTGGGTCAAACGCAATAATCGATCTGGTCAAACTCTTTGCTCTCTTTTTGAAATTCTCTTTCTGAAATTCGCTCCAAGGCGTGGGATATACACCTGTACTCCATCGTTCGGCTTTGAGAAGCAATCGAGGTGGCTTACGGACAGGCGTGGGCTTGTTTCAAGGCCCTGAATTTGGAGGAGAAATCCTTCTGAGCGCAAAAACACGGCAAAAAGGCCGAACTTCGTGACGTGAAAGACGAACTTAGATTTCACCTGAGAAGTAAGTGGCAGTTCACCTGGCAAGTAACTTGGATTTCACCCGGCAAGGAAGTCGGGTTTCACCTGGCAGGTAGCAATTGTGCTGTGAATTTTTTTGGAATTTCGGATTTTGCTTTCGGCCTTCCTGAGCACAGACGGCACTAGGCTTGCGAGGCAGCTCAGTTATTATCCATCCAAGATCTATTTTGTGGTCATTGCTTCAGTTATTTCTTTCGAATTCTCCGGTGAAAAGGTCGCGTAATGCTCCAGCTACAGCCTGGAAGGGTTTTTCCACACCCTGAATAGATTGCAGGTACGTCAAAAGCTCCGTACCAGAAAGCCGTACCGCTTTGAGGTGGTGAAATGATCCGGGAAGATCTGGTCAAACTCTTTGCTCTCTTTTTGAAGTTCGCTCCAAGGCGGGGAATATACACCCTTAGTCAATCGTTCGGCTTTGGAGAGCAATCGGGGTGGCTTACGGCCAGGCATGGGCTTGCTTCCCAAAGCCATGTACATAAATGCAATCAACCTGCGCGAGGAAACAACAACGAAACAAATAAATAAATAAACTTGGAGTTCATAGGACATTCATTTCGCTACTTTGGCATTCGGTTTACAGAATCGCACCGAAAACGGATGGCAAATTTGGGAGGGTTTGTGAAGGCATGGGTCTGCGGTGGCTACATGCGCCCGCTGCTTCCGGTCGCGATCGGACGAGCTAGACCATTGCTCTACGACGAAACCTCGACTACCCGTTAGCTTGACCCAACACTTTCCCTGTGTATGTGTATGTGTGTTTGTGTGTGTGTGTGCCGGGAATTTGGCGAAGGACTCCTAACTTGACCAATTGGCCTGCGGCGGTTCCTCGCGCTTGCGCAACTTGTTGCCACCGTCAGGCCCGTAGGGACTGTAGGTGGTTCAACACAGCTTTATTGACGCGTGTGTGTGAGTGAGTGTGTTTGTATGTCCGTCACAGGTCATTCGGATCATGTACATTTCCGCTTGTGGGTAGAATTCTCCACGTGCTTGAACGGTGAGAAATAAATTGCTCCCCTTACCCTCTAGGGCAAGGAATATGCAGCTTTACTTCACGCTCGTGTTCGAAGAGCTATTGAGGTGACTTTCAGCGCGGTGTGATCCTTCTTGAGGGTGTGCCTTGCCGAGAGAAAAAACTCCTCAGTCCTAAAAATTGCCAGAAAAGCCCCAACTTCGTGACGTCCCCAACTGACACTGGGCTTCCTGGGCAAAGGCGCGGTGCTAATTCCCTGATTGAAACAGGACCAATTTGTACGGAGCTTGCCATAGCCTCCTTTGTATGTAATTTTTGATTTCGCTTTCCTGTCGCTCGACAAGGACAGGCTTCATTCCTTGCTTCATGTGTAGAGAGGCATAGTCCACGGGTCCTTTCTGGCCCGACAAGACGTAGGTCCGGCCCATTTTCGTACGTAGCTGGAACAAGCCTTCGGCGAACTAAAAGTTTGGCTCAGCTAGTCCGAGTTCGAGCGATGCGCGTACTAGGAAGTACTGCGTCTTTCAGCAAAACTTCGAACGACCCTGCAAGCTGTTCTCTTCCTGATCAAGTGAGGTGTTTGCGGCTACCGCGGGGCTTGCGCGCTAAAAGTACATACATTTATTACCTTTTATTATTATCATTTATTTGAAGGATTGCCCAAAAACAGGATAGGAGCCCTGATCGAGGGGGTGTCTACTGCTAGAGAAAGCAGAACATATATTCATAGAATGATTAAGAAAGAGGCCTCTACGTGAAAGCATACGAAGGTGGAATCGCGATCGTTAGTTTTTTTCGTCGGCCTGACCGTGTTTAGAAAAAAATTCTGCACTTGAGCCCAACAGCGTTCAACTGAATACGTGCTACTACTAGCCGTTCCAAATGATGAATGCTTTCCCCTTGATAATTTTCCTTTTCATTTTTAGTGATGTAGTCTAGGGAAGGGAGGAGTAGGGACTATTTAGTGTGGGAAGATCGGTGGAGAACACGTGAAAAGATGTTATTATATTTTTCAGGGATTCCCCAAGAGAGAGAGTTTACCCTGATTGAGGGGGTCTCCTCAGTGTGAAGTACAAATAGGTTCATAGAAGGCTAATAGCTAAGCCGATAAAGAAAGAGATTGTGCGACAAACTAAGCTACAAGCAGAGGCAAGAGGATAGAGGTATTGCATAGTCTGGCTTGAATTTAAAAGGAAGGAAATGGTCGGTGACTGCCTGTTTAAATTCGATTGGGTCGTCAAGTGCCTGTATGGGAGCTGGTAAACTGTTCCAAAGTATAGAGCAATAAAAAAAGAAAGAAGTAATTTGCTTAGAAGTTTTTTACGGGGCCCAGAAGAAGGTTTCGGTGTTTGGGCATAGCGTGGTTAGTCCTGGTGGTGGCGAAAGGGAAGAGACAGTCCAACAATGGAGATGGTCTTTTGTGAAGGAGATGATGAAGTAGTGTTAAGGAACTGATATCCCGTCTCCAGCGTAACGCCGGCAACTCCAGCTGAGCAAGCATCACTGATTTGCTGATAGTCCATGGGACCTAGAGGATGCAGCGAGCTGCAGAAGCTTGTAGACGCTCGAGGTAAAGTGATTGGTGAGCTGTCAGAGATGCATGACAGAGTTGTGAGGCATACTCCAAAGTGGGGCGGACGTAGTATATGTAAAGTTTGTTTAGGACGTTGGGAGGCAGCTCACGGGACATCCACTGCAGAGGCCAACACGTTTTGATGAGATGATTGAGTCAATATGCTCAGACCACTTCAGAGAGTTCGAAAGTAAGACACCAAGATGAAGGTGACGAAACACTCATGGATAGATTCCCCATCAATCATGGGATAAGATTGACTTGCTGTGAGCGAACTTGGTAGAGACAATAGCTTTGTTTTGGAATGGCCAAACCTTCCTTGCCAAAACAGAGCCCATCGTGCTTCTTTTTCAATAGCTGTCTGCAACGTGTTGAAAGCTGCATGATCGGTCAGTGAAGAGTATGGTGGATGAGGGCATCGTCAGCGTAGAGGTCCGTCGGTATCCCCACAGAATCGGGCAAATCATTAATGAAGATGAGAAAAAAAATCGGCAAAAGATGACACCATTGATACGCCAGCTGTTATGTCACAATGCTCAGATAGAGAGGTGTTTACTCGTACCGTGATTTGGCGATTGTCGAGAGAGCTCTTTAACAAGTCCACGCTCTGTTGTGATAAACGAAGGGACGACAGCTTAAGGAGAAGACAGGAGTGCCGTACCCTGTCAAATGCCTTCATGAAGTCGAGAAAAACCGCTGTGATGCGGGAGCCCTTTTCCAGGGATTTCAACCAAGTGTCGACGACATACACAAGTTGAAGAGTGGTTGAACTCCCGGGAAGACACCCGAACTGATGGAAGTGAACAAGATGGCTGCGCACCAAGTAGGCGAGGAAACGATTACTTTGAATGCAGTCGACAACCTTGCCAGTTGTAGGCAGAAGAGAAACGGGTCAATAGTTAGAGGGCTGGAGTGGGTTGCCAGGGCTCTTGAAGATGGGCTCCATTTTGGTCTGCTTCCAAGCGTCTGGAAAGACCGAGGTTGAGATAGAAAGATGAAAGGGACACTGTGACGCTTTGCCAAGATGGCGGATCTTGACTTTTTTATCCACGATTGTGTCGTCATCACTGACGTGTCGGCTAACGTGACAGGCAATTGGCGCCGATTTGCCATCCAAGCGCTCGCGCGCGCAGGCCACAGCGCTCGAGCTGTCAAGAGCTCTCGAGCTGTCAACAGCTCTCATCAGCCTCACTCAGTGCTGAAGTGGAGTTTTGAGTGGTCATACCTTTCCTTGCAATTCCGCTCTATTCTCTGAGTTGTGCATGATGTCGTCGTCGTCATGTTCTTCGTCATTTTCCTTCCTCGTCTCCTTTTTGATGACCTTTTTATTTCTTTTTTCTTTTTTTAGTCTTCCGAGGCTGGCTCACGAAGACACCTCACTCGCTTCCCCGACGAGTGTTTCCTCCGCCCCATGGCATTCGGATACTGTCGAAGGAAACACACTGAGATGGAGGTGAAAAAATGACCGGCAGGCTGTGTGTTTGCGACCCCTTGGCCGGCAAACGAAGTGACGATCGCGTCAACTGAGCACAACCAACAATGGACTTTGCCTCTCATAAGCCCTAGGTTGCCGAGCCGTGGGGCACATTTTGTAAAGGTGGGGTTGATGTGATCATTCCACGTCAACGAATCATTCAGGAGCACTCCAGGATGTTTGTGGACCTTCACCCTGGGGATGGGCACACCATCCATGCAAATACTTCTTGCCTCATTCCACTTCCCACGGTGAATTGACAGGTGCTCCCTCTTATCGGGGCTAAATAGTATTCCCCAGCGCTTCGCCCACTCTGACGCTGCATGAAGATCCAATGAAAGAGTGGAGCAGGTGTCTTTGACGTTTTTGTCTTCAGCATCAGCCATGGTGTCGTCCACGAAAAGAGACCATTCATTGCTCAGTACATCAGGCAAGCCATTGATGAAGATAAGAAATAATACAGGCCCCAGGACTGCACCTTTCGGTATGCTAGACTTCAGATGCACCCACAGAAACCCCAACCCGTTTACGCAAACAGATTGCTGGCGGTTCATCAAGAACGGCAAGCACCACTCCAATGCCGAATAAGAAAAAGCAAGTGATGATAATTTATACATCAGGCCAGAAACGGAGACTCGATCGTAGGCTTTGCAGAGGTCTAGAAAAGCAGACTGAACTTGTTCATTACGATCTAACGCCATCTGCCATTTGTAACCACGAAAGCATTGCTGCAGCACCGTGGAATGACCAGGCAGAAATCCTGCTTGGTGTGGGTAGATTAGGGAGTTTGCCAAAAGATAATCCAGAGCTTGCTTGTTTAGTAATTTTTCCACCACCCTTGGAACGCATGAAGTACGGGAGATTGGCCTGTCATTGGCGGGATTTCGTCGGTCTCTATGCGAGCCCTTAAATATCGGTGAGATAATAACCTTTTTTTCCATTCGCCAGGAACCTGTCGCAATTTCAAGGAAGAATTAAAAAGGGTTGTAAGTTGTCTCACGACACCTGCGCCAGCTTCTCTTAACAAGCGGTACGATATACCATCATGTCCAGTTGACGTTTTCGCTTCGTGGCGATTGTAATGTTTTCCTCACAGCGGCGGGGATATCTCTTCAAACTGAAATACTGAGGTACGACGAGGAGTGCCAATGGGGAATGTTTCCTGAGCCAAAGATGTAACCTAGGGACCCCCTAGACCTTGACCCCTTTTCAAGCCTACCCTTGAACCTCTTAACCCTCTCCTTGATCCCTGCCCTCCCTCTACCCTTGAGCCCCTATCCTATCCTAACACTATCCTCGAACCCCGTCCTAGCCCTCATTTCGATCCCTGCCTTCGCCCTGTCCTTCAAATCGCCCCTAACCCTCCCCCTTTCCCCCCCCCCCTCCCTAC
>JAOWAR010059560.1:0-12915 GCA_028571005.1 Clathrina lutea
CTACAGATATAGCAGACTGCATGGACAAGAACTCAAACCGTTATCAGCAAGGCAGTCAAGAATTTGAATGAAATTATCACTAGTAAATTCTGAAAGCTGAAATACAAATAGGGGATGGAGTGTTCTTTCTTGCCATTTGTTCAAGTCTCTTTTCATTGAACGTCAATACGGGAAAGGATGATAAAACACAAGCCTCCTCAATGGCCGATTCATATTCCGTAAAAAGTTAGTGACTTTATTCCTGATTCAAAAAAGCGACAACCAGGAACATGTCCTGGAAAAAAAGGGAAACATAGCAGACATGAATGCAACAGAGAAAGTAGCAAACCTGTGGCAAACAAAAGCAAGCATGTTGCGTACAGATTACAGTATTTGAGATTTTTCGGACCTGGCTACGCCGAGCCTTACAGGGTTGAATGGAAAGAGAAGGGGGATGAAAAGAGAAGGGGTATGTTTATGACTATTAGCATTGCATGCAAGCTAGCGTTTAGACCAGCTTTGTTCTGATGATATGTTGTAATGTTTTAACGCACAAGCAGAACCATCTTCTCCAACCCAACATCCTCGTCTTGGGGTCCTTGGTCAGCAGACAACCTTACTTCGATCTGATCAGTTGTGGTGCGTGGCAGACGTTTTGTGAAGAAAGGCATTCCTGGTCGATTGCAACAGCTGCTTCCTGGATAGCACTGTCCGTCCCACAAACGGTTGCTCATTGACCAATGGTTATTTGTTTGCCAACGTCCTGTCATGCCTGACTCACAGAAGTAGTCATTGCCCACAAAGGAAGGTGGAAGGTAGCCTGGATGTCGATCACAGGGACAGTTCGATGTAGGATAGTTGTTATTCTGAGAAATTCCAGCAGAGTAAGTCCAGATGTGTTTCCTTGGTGAGGATCCATGTGTGATCGAGATACCATCCACATATGCCCCGTCAATACTGGTAGAACCAGGCCGGAAACTATCCATGCTGTAAAACTGGACGGAAATTTAGACAACACACAAAGCCCTACCATTATGACTTTCGCAACAAGTGCACAACTTGAGTTTGCAGCAGTTCTCCACATGGCTTCACGGAAAATTGACAAGTGATGCAGGCTCAAGGAGCCATCACAGGTTTTGGCGTGCCAGCTATTGCAGGAAGAAGTAAAGTATCGTGTTTCGAGATTTCTCTCCTACAGATTTTGGTGCTGGACCTATTCTCCACCTCGGGAACTTGTCTTTGATAGGCCTTGTGCTTGCCTATTTTAGTGCTTTGCAAGAATGAAAGAATAGCTTATATTTTCGCTGTTGGAGTAGCTGCGTTTATGGTGGGCAGCGTTTGTCCTTTGTATAGATGCACTAGTTGAATGTTGCACAAAGTAACAATGCGAAAAGTACCGTAGGTTAAGCATGCTGAAACTGCATTGAGACACCATGCATGAAACACTCACCGGCATGGCATAGCATCACACTCTTGAGAGCAGCGTCTGTTTATCACCCAACTACTTTTGTTCCGACAAGGAGCTGCCATCTAACGCTGACCCATGAATTAACATTATCCAAACACTGACCTATGCGTTGATGTTATCAAACCACTGAGCTACGCGCATTGACGTTATCAAAACACTGATCCAGGCATTGACATTATCAAAACACTGATCCAGGCATTGACGTTATCAAAACACTGATCCAGGCATTGACATTATCAAAACGAAAGACAAATTTTGTTTTCTTTTCCAACAAACCAGCATCCAACAGCTAAAGTATGCAACAGGCCAGAAAGCGTAATTATACTTCACAATATGCCTGAAACTTGTAATGACAGATGTGAAAAAGTATTGTTGGGTTGACTTCCCTTTTAGGAGAGGGGATTCCTGCTTACAGATCTGGTGTGCATGGAGCAAAAGGGCTAGATGAAGCAGGGGAAAGTATCATTGGTGGCATAAAGTACCACAGTGAAGGTACGCAAAGATTAGATGGGTGCTCAGATCTCTACTTGTCCCGAAAATAGAAACTTTTCTCCGTGATACACTCAGATTAATCTTAGTATATAGGGGCTTTTTTGTCAGGCTGAGTTGAAACTGTGAACAACTTCAGCCCTTAAGCAAATCCGTCCCACCTCCTGGGCCAGCTCGAGAGTTAAATCGGCGAGAAAGTTATTGATTACCTTCTTACAGGGACTCGGCGAACTGGTTAGGTTTTTCACCAGGCACTGTTTCAAACCTCATTAGAGATAGTTAAATTCACCAAGACGAAGAGAAGAAAGTGGAGAAAAGCAAAAAGGAAATTGGTTTTGGCTGTTACATAGCAAAAATGTGTATGTAAACCCTGGCCCAAAAGTCGGGAAAATTTGGCCGAAGGAAAGCTCAGATTTTCATCGAAAACAAAATTCCTAGCGTGTAAGATGTTCTCTACATTTTCTGAGATATATCCAATTGCCAAAGAAATTACGCGTTACATCATATTTTTCTCCTCATACGCTCAGGTACCGGAAAAGACCCTTTGGACAATAAGTGTCTGGGTTCGAGTTGGGGCAACTGCGATCGGCCTTCTTCTGATGTTGTAGCAGATCGAAGCTGATGATTCAAACTTTTTTAACATCCCAAAAGAAGTCTAGAAATACCGAAGGTTGACCATTGCTGTGCGCCTTTGTACATCAATAGGAGGAGAAGGACGTGGAAGTTCCATTCTCCCGTCTTTGCTATTTATATTCTTTCGCCTTTGGTATGCATATTCTTTCTGCATGCTTAATTTACCTGATTTTTTCCTTACAAGTGTTGCATGTCTCTGATCGATTTTATTACTGATTTTATTACTGCTTTTATTTTCAGTACGGCATTGTGTGGAAACAATGCAAATTTAAAGTTCCTGGATCTCAGTGCATGCAAAGTTTCAACAGTTTCATTGAAGATAAATCTGTACCTACAGGTGTCAGTTAGATCATCAACATCCTTTATCATGCGCAAATGTTACTGGTATGCTTTTCAGATGAAACGCATGCAGACATGAGCAACATTGCATTCAGAATAAAATGTACTGCCTGTGCGTGTATAGGGGAAGAGGGTATCAAGTAGACCAGAAGCAGGTAATTATAAATGATGTGGCAACTTTTTTGGAAGACTCCATTCTTAGAAAGTTATATGTATCCAGCTGCAAAACGGTAAGATGACAAACATCAAAGCGACGGTTTGGATAGCATTGTTCACAAACGTAGAGCAAGTACTACGATGCTTTCAGCACTAGTAGCTGCATGCTTCATTGTGTTCCGGAGAAAAAACAGGGCCCTAGAAGACTATCGACAAAGGAATCTGTAAGCCCAAAATGCCCAAGCTTAGTAGTGAGGCAAAATGCCAACAGCTGACATCAGTGCGTGGTACCAGCTCAGGCTTACGGCTCAGGCTTCCCTATCCACAAGCTCATTTTTTCCTTATAGATGGCCTCCACATTTCTTCAAGAAAGCCTTTAGCTATAGAACAGTCTAGCTGACGTCAGGCCAAAGGTTAAGGGCTCTAAAGAGACGTTTTAGTTCCACCTTTCCACGTCCATCGGCAGGTCCGAGTCTGGATCAACAACAAGCGTCCTCACGCTAGGGCCCCACGGATTTCAGGTTACTCTGACTAGAACCGGGGCCCAGATATTATGCAAAGGGTCTACTGTGAGCTCTGAAGGTTAGCTCTTGTTAAGTCAATTCTGATTACCTGGTAGCCATAAGCATATCCTCTAACTTCTGAGTATTGCACACCGTGCGTCTGGAAAGTAGCAGAGTAGGATCCACTTCCTGCGCGAGTACAGAGCGGCTTGCCTGGTGAAGTTGTGTATTTAAATGAGCCTGGACATGATCTGTTTTGAGCTGGGTCAATATCAACCACTCTCATCCAACCTCCATCAGCCGACATGTCACAATACACCTGAAATAGGAAAAACAAGCTGATGTCAAGCTTCAGGGTGAAAAAATGAGAGGAAAGGAGAGAGGGAGAAGGGTGATTTTTGCCAGGTCAGAGACTGGGCAATGTTTGTTTTTTCAGTGACTCGGCATGGAACTCATATTTCTTTATGAGGCACAAATGGGCCACAGGACCGAAAAATATCAACCAAAAGGTAGTGAAAATTCCTGGTGCTTCAAAAACAAATCTATGTTTAACTTCATAAGAAGATTTCTGGATGCAAAAGTCTCGATAATAAAGAGCATGCTAGGTCACCCAAAACATGTTGCCGTCTATAAACATTACCCGAAGAGCACTTGAGCCTGGAATGGGTTGAATCCAGTAATAGCCTGAAAAGGAATGAAAAGCTTGAATCAAGCCTCTGGTAGCCTTACCAGACTTACTCAATAGCTGCGAGAAAAGATGGAAAGGACTTGTTTGAAGTAACCTTTGTCATGATATGAGTCACATGACACATTTAGGCTTTGATTTTCGAGGGACTATTCTCACAGAAAACGGAGGAGAGGATGACCTTCTTGGCAGGAGCTAGACGGCTAGCACTTCTCGAAGTTCGGAACCAACATGCGTTCGATAGGGACGTGGTCACGCCAGCCGTGACAAGTGTCCAGCAGAGGGCGACACCTGCCGCAAGTGCGGCAAGCTAAATCACTGGGCGAAAGTCTGCCGCAGCAAGACGAGCACCAGCGCAGACAGCAGTCGAACGCCGCCTTGAGAGCAGCGGTCGGGCAGACAACGACGGACCAAGCCTCGGACCGAATCGCGCATGGACGATATCGCAGACGGTTTCGAAAGGCGTGTATTCCAGTCAATCGACGAGAACGCTACAACAACCGCTGGCGCTCGGACGCAAGCGTTCGTGCTGTTTGATCCGACATCTTGCGCAACGATCCGCCAACTGTCTTGAAGGCCAAAATCGACACCGGCGCACAGGCCAACATCCTTCCTCTGCGCGTTTACCGGCAGATGTTTCCAGATCGTCTAACCAATGACGGATATCGGCGAGGACACCTCACGCCGTCGCAAACGAAGCTCGTATCATACGGTGGAGCGCAGATACAGCAGTATGGCACCTGCACACTGTCTTGTACGCACAGCGAGATTACACTCTCGACGAAATTTTTCGTCACGGACGCCCAAGGCCTGACAATCCTGCGTCTCCCGTCGCTTGAAAAGTTCAATATAGTCACCGTGAACTGCCAGATCGAGGAGCAGTTGTCGCAGTCAGCCAAGGCCTCACTGCCAGAGCGCAAGATCAACGGAACTGCCGATCTGATCAAACTCTAACCCGATTGTTTCAAGGGAGTAGGCAAATTCGATGGGCAATATCAGATTACGACCGACCCATCAGTTCCGCCTGTCATCCACCCAGCTCGGCGCGTACCAATCGCAATGAAAGATAACATACGAGCAGAGCTTGACGCTATGGAAGCTCAAGGCATCATTACACCCGTCCGGGAAGGTGAACCAATGCGTTGGGTCAACAGTCTGGTATACCGCCGGAAACCCAACGGGCAGTTGCGTACCTGCCTCAACCCGAAGGATCTAAACAAGGTCATCAGGTGGGACCACCACGTCATAGGGCATGGCTTCAGTTTTTGGTATAAGAACATAGCATGTCAGAGCGTGACCAGCTAGATCATCCTTTATAAATAAGCTTTTTTGGCTCGGGACGTTCCACAGAAACTTGCACAACTCAAAACATAAATTTGATGATTATTTACAGGTGGTTCATGAACAACTGATATGGTATGATAGAGCAAGGGATACTTCAGGTGTCTCCTGGATGTCAGGTGATTTGGTAATGCGGGTTCGAATCATGTTTAAACCAAACGAGCAATAAAACAATTTTTCACATTCAATCTTATTCTACAATGATTTATGCCTTTGTTAACCGATACTTTTCTTTGTTTGACGGGAAAGTCAATTTGTAAAGAAGACACTGGCGGTGAGGATCACGGATAAAACCTACCTGATTTTGCATTGTGTCCATAATGGACATAAATGTGTCTGCATGACCTCATTGCAGTCTCTGGCGATGATCCAAGGTATAGAACTAGACACACGTCAGCAAAAACCAGCAGAAGTGACCTCTAGAAATCAGCCAGAGAAAAAGCTAGCAAGAGGAGGTGAGGTTTTGTAGAACATCCCATTGGGATTATTTACAGCCAACACCGGTGTAGGCACCTGTTATTCATTACTCTTACCAATTCATGTTTATTCACACAGACACAAGGGGTGACAGAGATAGAGTCACTGGTTAGATGCTAACAGGGCCAAAAATGCAATGACAAGCACACAGACTCTATTTCTGCAAAAAATGCCGTGTGTGATTTTATCTGGATATCCTTCACCGGAGTGCTTCTGTTTATTCTGTTGCAGTGAAGCAACTCCATCATAAAACGTAGATCGCTAAAATTCAAGCTTTTTTGTCAATTTCTCCAAGAAAATATATTAGATTAGGGTGTCAACCCACCCTAAACAAAAATTATTCAAACCTTGGAATGCTGGTATTGGCATCCACACAAATATCTCCAAAACACCATTGGAGGTTTCATCAGATTCATACTACGCTTCTCCTTCATGTATCTGAGACTTAGATCACCCATAATGTATGTGTTCGTCAACGACAGGTCTTTCAAAAAGTAACCTTTTGGCCATAGCAAGGCAGACCAAACTACCCAATAAACTATCCAAGTATCACACATTTAGAGGAGCAAACAAACCTTATGATTGACTAAAATAACACGCCACACAAACTAGATTTAACTTCTGCCATAACGATCTTACCCAATCTCAGTGGCAAATCTCGGGAAAATGAAACAACAATACCAAATGAGGTAATTTATGTGTACAAAGTGTTGTGTATGTAAGTGAAAGTGTTGTGGATGTAATGTGTGAAATGACAAGCAAGTCCTCATTTCATGTTGTTGTTTCAGTTTCCGAGATTTGCCACTGATGAGATCGGGCAAAAGCGCTATGGCAGAAGCTAAATCTAGTTTGTGTAGTGTGTCATTTAAGTCAATCCAAATATTAGAAGAAGCATGTCTGAACTTCTCTTCTGGAAGGCCTAAAAAGGCCATACGCCGGCCACAAAGGAGCACCCGTCGTTTGAGCCATTTGATTGTCAACTCACCTAATATGTACTTATTATCAACAACAGTTCAGAACTATCTACGACATTAATTTTAATGAGTTTGGCCAGTATGTGGTTTGGTCACGGCATACATTACGTGCTGGGTACATGTAATCTGAGTTCCACAGCGCTTTGAGTTTATCCTTGCCATGCAATGATAAAGGATTGAACTTATTTGCCTGTGCAGGTTGGACATAAAGTAATGCAGCCTGTGCTTGTTTGGAGGGCATGAATTTCATCTCAACAATCATCATTGTCTTAATAAACAATAATTTAATCTGAATTGTTCGCCTTGATACCAGCTATGCTCACCATCACATTGTTTTCCTTCATAGCCAAATGAGCAGATGCATCGAAAATCTTTGAGTTGGTTGATACACGTCGCGTTGTTATTGCAAGGGTTGGACTGGCAGTTGTCTCTTGCTAGTTACAGAGAAAAGATAGAGAGCGTTTGCAAACTGGGGGCAATGAAAAAGTAGGTTTCATGGTTTTGCCATAATTGATGCTGTACTCTGGAAGGACTGGTTATAGTCCGGGAAGATGAAGAATGAGAAAGGAGGATCACATTGCAGTCGCTTTACACGCGAGAGGTTGCGGGTTCACTGAATCCGCCCATGGTTGATGCCGCACCGTGCAGAAGCCCTCGACTAGCCCTTGGCTATTTGGCCAATGCACGTTAAACATATTATCCCGTTTATCCCGTTTTATTTTACCCGCACAAAAGCAGAAAAGCAAGGAAACCTGCCTCTGTGGGCGTATAATGTGATTCTTCTTTCTCGTTCAATCTTCCCCGTGTTATATCCCGACCTTTATTATTTTCTTTATTCGGTTCATGACACTAGCACACTTTAATCCCTTGACAACTCTACTCTAGGAAGAAAAGTGTTTGCCAAGTATCAGACGTAGGCAGCCATACTGAGTTTGGATGACTGCAGCCTGTGAGCTAGGCAGTAGTAACGCTGTCGGCAGTGAGACAAAACAAAGTTAGAGTGCCGGAGCGCAAATCCGAGGTCGTGGGTTTGCATGAGCCCCACCTGAGGGTTAGAACGTTTCTTTGTTCCCTGTCTCTCCGGGTAGAAAACGGGATCCTCCTTTCTCATTCTGATCCCTGACGTTCGGCATCCCAGAGTGTCTCAGTTAACTTTCGTATGATTCAAACATCCCCCAATTCATTGTTTGCCTCTACCCAATGCCTCCTGAAGAACCATGCACAACTTTTTTGTCCTTGTCAGTCTCCGTAACTATATGAAATCTCAGCATGAAGTCTTCTTCCCAAAGAGTTCTGTCTTTCCACAAATTCAGTGCCATTGGGACAATTGGGAGCCATCTTCTAACATCTCCTATTTTTGCCAACCCCAAGGGTAAGGTCAAGATAAAAATCTACTTGCATAATGAAAGGTTCCTGATTTGCCTGTCAATGTTAATGTCTTAAGGGAGCTTCGGCGGAAGAATGCAACCTTCAAACAATGAATTACCCAGAGACTTCTGAATTCCATGGCCAAAGAAAAAGCCTGGGCAAGACTTCTTCTTTAGCGCAGATCTCCCTCACATTCAAAAAATCGAAGATGTCTTACATCTTTCACGGTTTTCTCCATCATATCCAACAGGACAATGGCACTCGTAGCGATTGAAAAGGTCACGACCCTGTCCACCATGATGGCAGGGGCTACTCAAACACTCATTCCTCTCTCCATAGAGAACATGAGGAATGAAGAATGACGCATGTGGAAATAACATTTAACATGAAACTAAAATTTCATTGCAAAATATCCTGACCTTGGCATGTTCTTCCAACCGACTGGTGACCAGGTGGACAAGGAAAACAGAAATATGACCCGTGTGTGTTTGCACACCATTCGGTGAGGCTGCACGGTCTTTGGTCACACTCATCGACGTCTGTAAAGAGAATGATGAAAACAAGACTTTGAGCACAAGCTGGATTTCGCACAATGCTTGTGCTGCGACAACCTTTTAAAAATTAAAGAGAATTTTGTGTTTTCCTCCGTTGGTGCAAAGAAGAAAATGAAGCTTCAGGATAACCCTTGGTACATTTGTCTTCCACCCTACACGGAGAAAAAATTAAGAGAACGAATAGAGGGAAGAGGTGAGCATCTGCCAGTCCAACATATGCAAATACAGAATGGAAGATAACCGTGACTAGCAAGAAACATGAGCTGGTATCCTGTCACGGACTAGGACGCATATGAGTTGCCTTTATGTATAACACGCCAAGTGTTCGAACCCTTGCCCATCATCTAGGGCACCCAAATCATGTGTCGTGCTATTGTTATGTACACTCTCTGTCCATTCCCCTACAACAAGGCTAGGTGACGGAAGGACAAGGTAAAGTGTTCGATTTTCTTCTCAGGACATTGCGAGGAATACACGTACATGTGGAAGCACGTTACCATAGCTACATACATTTAAGGTAGCATAGATACCATACTGACAATACATATTGGCTATGAAAGGCAAATTAAGGCTTCCAGGAATCAACGAACATACTAAAGAAGAATCACGAATGTGTTGAAAAACTAAAACTCCTACAATACAGAAACCAGGTCTGCCCGTCGGGAAACCTAAAAGAGAGAAAAGGGAGTTTCATTTCAATCTAGGTAAGCTTCAGTTTCCTTTGGCTCTTTGAGTTTCACGTCCTGGGTAATCTCTTGAGAATTGATTCTCCTGTTCTCAACATTAATCAGTTTCTTGCGACGCAGATAATGAAAGGGCATTCTGTAATTTTCAACATGTTCTGATGTGTGCCCATGCTGTGTAGAAATTCGTAAACTTGCTGTCAAACCGACTTTTTTGGAGTGTATGGATTGGCACCACTCAGAAATTGGCATCTTGATTCGGTTGATTTCCAAGATCATTTTGCCATTTGAACTTTTCTTCTCAATGAAATCAGGCTGCTTCCAACTCATGAAATCTATTGTTTTCTCAAGGTAGAGACTCTCCTAACTAGGATATTTGGTTTACACCACAGCTATATTAGTCTTTTATGAGGATCAGATTTCAGCAGTGGTTTTGCACATCGATCTGGGCAAAGATTATCCATTCATCCTTTACTTGCCAGTGCACCATGTTCCGTCGCCCTTAAGTCCTGGCTTGCACAGACATTGAAAGGATCGAAGAGCACGGCGATTCAGCCGACCACCCCTACACATACTTCGCCAGTCGAAACTCGGGTTGACTCACTTTATGTGTTTTCCTCTCCTCTGAATCACAACCTGGCGGAACGAACGGTGGTGTCAAGCGAAGAGGCAGTTTAAAAGTACCGGAATGTGACCAAAATGCGACTGGCCTTGCGACAGAAACCGAGCTGCGGTCGATTTTATTTCGGCCTTTAAGCGATACAACTACCTGCTTAAAGCTATATAAACGGCTATTGGATACTTTGCGGACCTTGACGGGCGTGTAAATCGAAACGCTGCTTGTAAATGCTGGAATTGAGCAATGGCGATGTCGGGAAAGGTGTTACGGTCTTGTGATTGTTTCAGTAGGCGAGAAAAACGGGCAGGCCTTTCAACTCTTCAAACGCCATTGTTAGTTTCCCACGAAATCGAGGACGCCGTTAAAAAGATTCCCGCCGGTGTCTGTTCATCTTTTTATGTTTGCACATGTACAAGCGGGCAGAGATGAGCAGGGGACGGTGCTGTCAGTTTGTTCTGTTGTGCGCTGGTCGAGTGCCAGCCGGAGGAAAGGAGGATGTTCGTTACATTATGCACGGGAGAGTGGGAGCGCGGGCTTCGTAGTGCCAGCATTCTGCAGTACGTTTTGTTGCTTTCCGCTCTGTCTCACTCTCTCTCTCTCTCTCTCTCTCTCTCTCCCTCTCTCTTTCTCTCTCTTTTCCCTCTCTCCCTCTCGTCCTCTCTCCCTCTCCCTCTACCTCCCGGCCCGTTCGCTATTTTCTTTGGCCCTGCTCTGGCCACTAACGCGTGGCCTTTCATCACGCCCGCTCCAACTATTTTTTCTAGTCCGCCGGTCAGCGCTTCACAGCGCCCACACTGAATCACCGTGGAGCCTCGTCGCAAGAACCGCTGGCATGGTAATTGTGCCCCAATCCTTCATACTGACCGGTTAGTGGTCTTCCGGAACATTCAGACCAGTCTTCCGGAAAAGCAGAACAACCAAGACTAGAGTGAACCCAACGAGGATAGTGAAACATACGTTTTCTCCTCTGCTGGTCTTAAAAAAAAGGGTTTAGGACACTAGGGGAAGCTTAAGATTGTTCCGATGTTGTTTACTCAAACGTTTTGGTGTGACAACGCCATCATCAGTGAGAGGAGTAAATGCAGAAATGGAGAAAGAACTAGAAAACTGTTTTCTAGTTCTTTCTCCATTTCTGCATTTACTCCTTTCACTGATGATGGTGTTGTCACACCGAAATGTTTGAGTAAACAACATCGGAACGATCTTCCCCTAGTGTCCTAAACCCTTTATTCATGATTATGAGGGTGAAGACAAAAAGGACCGAACCTCTCTTCAACTGCTAGTCTTAGTAGTATCATCTACTTGGCCAGTACGACTGAATAAAATGATCTAGGGACATCCGTACAGCTCTTGTTTAATTTTTTCTAACATTGTAAATAATTAACACTATTTGTTCTGTTACGCCTGTCCTTTCTCCTTCCTGCATGCACTACACAAGGAGAGAGTAAGTTAGGGCTTGGCCAAGAAATGCCCGACAGCCTAGGCCAGCCATGAACTAAACGTTGTAAAAACGAGCTGTTTTTCTTTCTCTGAAAGGAAATACACTCACCCTCCTCACAAAGATCTCCCTGCAGGCCTGGACGACATGCACATACGCTGATTTGACGAGTGGAGTCAAACACACAGGAACCATTTTCGTGACAAGGATTGTACTTCTTGCAGTGCTCAGTTTGGCGAGCTGTCGATGAATTCAGAAAATGAAGCATGGATAACAATAAAAGTAAATGCTCTCACAGCAGGGATTGAAGTTGCCAGGATGTTGAGGGAAAGTCTTCATGAGGGAATACCACAGTACCGATTTTGCCATTACTCTAAGGCCCCTACTTGTGCATCGAAGGGGAGGAGAGAGGGAGAGGGGAGAGAGAGAGAGAGAGATCGAGAGAGGATGAAACAAAGATACGAGGGAGGAAGGGATCAGAGATCTAGCACAGAAAGGTGCTGCTCGTTCAGATTACCACCTTAAAATTACTCACTTATGCAGTTCTTGAGGTTCTCAGCATGCGTCATGCTCCCTCCTAGCATGAAGCTTAATACGAAAGTATCTAAACATTCTGACTTCAGTTTAGACTCCGTTATTCCTCCACGATTGAAGGTAGCTTCATAGCCCTGCGCCGGTCCTTTATGTATGAAACTTTGGCGAAGCCAGCGGGTCATGCAGGTATCTTGATGGCCATGAACAAGCAGGGAAAAAGAAACGAACAAATCTGATTTTAGCTTGGAGTTTCTGCGAAAAGAACACATCAGGGGCATAGCTCGGTAGGCACTCAGAGAGGTTTGTTAAAAGAGGTCCTGGGGTCTTCCCCAGAAATGCTTGAAAAGTTAAGGTGGCCCATACCCGATTTTTCTTCTGATTCTCTTGACGTAGAGAACAGATCAGCAAAAGATTAATCGTCGGTAAAGATAAATTAAACCTTGAATTTCTACGGATTGAACAAGAGACGATGATCACCCACGCGAGGTGTACAAAGTATACTAGACATCGCACCATTCTACCCGGAGACTGAGGCAGGAGGTTTGCCCACAGAACAATTCAGTTTCTCCAAGAGTGGTGGAAGTTGGACGTAGCCCCCGGTTTTTTACGCAGGGATGGCATTTCGGAGGACTTTCGAAGATATTTCGTTTTTTCGCCGGTCATGATGATGAAGGG
>JAOWAR010059782.1:0-12906 GCA_028571005.1 Clathrina lutea
CCAGGAAACAGCAACATGACCGTTGTGACTGCTCAATCACAATTATTATTATTATTATCATCATCATCATCATCATCATTATTATGATCATTATCATTGTCTACTCAGCCCAATGTTAATAGCCGTATGGTTGCTAGTTTTAATGGTGAGAGGAGGGGAAACGCAAGGGAAAAGGGGAGTGGAAATGGGGGATAGAGAAATACTAAAGCTGGTAATAAGAAAATACAGTGGGTGAGTAGATTGAGGATCAAGACACGAGAGAGAGGCTTTCAAGAAGCTAAGAGAAGACGTATGTTTGATGTTTTAAGGTAGGCTCTTCCACAGAGAGAGACAAATATGGAAGAGAGACTGCTTAAGAGCACTTGAGCTAGGTTTAGGCAAGCGGATATCTTCCTTGTTTCTCAGCGACGGTGCTTCTCTGGTTTCCCGGCCCTCCAGGCTCGGAGACAGTAAGTGTCGGAGATGTGTTCTGGCAAAGATTCATGAATAAATTTAAATACGAACACTGCCTGAAAAAGAGATCGACGTAGGGATAGGGTGGGAAGACCAGCCCGGGCAAGGATGATAGCATGTGGGAGTTGATAACGGAATAGCTCCTTAATAATTAAACGCGCTGCGCGGCGTCCCAGTCTTTCCAACTTGTCCTTGTCCTTTTGTATGAGGCCACACCATGCAATTGAAGAATACTCTAGAGACGGACTGATGGACATTGTAATCAAGTTCAGGAGAGATAGACGCTCGTTTGATTGCGACGAATATGGAAACAGCAGATAGGGGAGACTGTTTGCGTTGGGTAGAACCCAGAATGTTGGTTTGAGACATGTCAGGAAAAGCCGAGCGGATGGGGACGTGACCAAGAAATGACTGCGAAGTTCTGTCATGCCAGAAATGATTTCGTTGAGTGTTCTGTTTGGGAGAATCGCTTCGTTTCAAGTGGCGCTGATTTTCCTCTCCATGACCCTGGCCAACCAAGAGCAATGCACTGACGAAATCTCTTTTTCCCCAGGCGTAAATCTCATTGGTCTCCTACGTGACTTCAATCCTTACAGGCAGCTGTCGTTCCAGAAATGCCGGCACAAAGTGGCAGTTCGGTCCAGCCGTTGATGACCAAATCAGAATATTGCCGAAAATGCTCACGCCCTTGTTCCTAAAAAGAAAACTGAAACGGCATCAACACTAGTCTCCCTTTCCCTCCGTCTCTCTCTCTCTCTCTCTCTCTCTCCTCTTTCTTTTCTTTCTCTCTCTCTCTCTTTATCTTTCTCTCTCTCTCTTTCTCTCTCTCTCTCTCTCTGTCTCTGTCTCTCTCTCTCTCTCTTATGTTCCTCTCTCTCTGTGTCTCATCTAAACGCATGTGAGACTAGATCTGATCTTTCTTATATTTCTACGAAGACAGGAGCCTTTCTAGCATGGAGTATCTTTCATCAAGTTTGAGTGGACATAGCCAGGCTGGTCACTCGCTGGTCTGTGTGAATGCACCAACACGCTTCACAAAGGCGACGCGAAAATAGTTGGTTGTACCCATCTTGTTCCAGATCGAAAGCTGCGTTTCTGCCTTGTTCTACTTCCAAATTTTCTAATGCTCTGTTGTGAAGGCTTACACCCACAAGATGGGATCACTATAGACGTTCTTCTGCTGGTAACGCCATTTTCAAGAACTGTTAAAAATCGCATGATGTTCGTGGGAGTAGGCGGAAATGACCAGCGGAAGTGTGTGCATAAGCAGAAAGCTGGACGAAATCGAGGATTGAAAAGAAAAGGGAAATTTTCCTAGAAAATTGCAAGTTCAGGACTTTCCCTGCATATAACCAAGTCATCCCGTGTTATGCGTCGTTCGTGTCTTTCGCTACACCTTTACAAGGCTACAATTCTCGGCATGAGAGCCCCTAGGAATCCTCTTACGCCGCACCCATCACTTTCCCATGAAAAATCGTCACGCCTAGCAACTTCTTTGATCATTTTCGGCGACGTCGGGAAATAAACAATAAAAATGTCGGGGAAGTCTAGACGAGGGATTTTTTCACTGAAGTGGACTTAACCTTCAGTTCCAGGTCTGTGAATGAAATGTACGTCGAACGACGACAGCTGCAACCGATTGGAGAAACCTTAGATGTGGTGGGCAGGATGTAGCATTCGGGCACACTGAGAAGGCATCCTGAACGCAACGTGCGAGAGGCGCGACTTTTGCGGACAGTGACAACCCATCGATAACAACAGCTTTGTCCAATAGTCATTAGAGAGACATAAGATGTCATCGACCTCTCATGTCGCTCTCTTGGGTACGCGGAGAGAGTGTATAAAAGGCATGTTTAGGACAGAGCAACAACAGTAACCTTCGAACACCACTGTCTCTGCCTTTTTTCTGCAGGTGCGAGACGCTAGGTTTCGGGGGAAAAAAGTGTGTGCTGTGTATCTACTGCCGGAGCCTTCCTATTATCCAAACTTGACGAAGGTATCAACCGCCAAGGAGACATGGCCATCGTGCCGTTGCGTACGTTCTTTGTTTCAATCACACTTTCCTTTGCTCTCCCCTCTCCTTCGAGCTCGATGCCGATGAGTCCGACACAGTTCGCTGCGGCTCAACGATCACCATCTTTAAGCATGGCATATCACCGACCTTCTGTGTTCCTTCCTACCCCGTTGGCGACAGCGAACAAGACAACAGAGTCCAACTGCAGACAAGCTGCACAGCCTTCGACAACCACAGACGAGCGCTCCACCTTGACACCCTGCCGTGGAAATCACATTCGTCGACGTCCACGTCCGTGTGATCGAAGCGAATTCGAAGTTCGGACTTTGGAATTTTACGACCGTGAGTACGGAGCTTACTATTCCACGCCCAAGATGGGAAACGACCCTTGCGCTTGGGACTTTGAATGCAAAGCCGATTCCGCCAGGAGTTCGAACGGGAGAAAGGCGCTGTGGTGGGAAGCGCAACTGCTCGAGAAACCTCAAATAACTGGTAGCAAAGAATGCAAGACTGCGAACGAGGGCGGAGGGTATTGTACAGCGCTCAAACGCTCCGTCATGGTCATCCGACATCCGACTCCGCCGAAGACAAAGAGCTGCTACTACTGGCGACGAGTCATCGTATCTTACTACTGCATGCCATTTCAGCGGTGAGAGTCGGAGTTTCTTGCTCTGCCCGTATAATAAAATCGCCGATGCTTCGCTGAGGAAAAGGGACTCACGACAGGCTGTTGGCGAATCGCATCTGCAGCATTCCAAATTCGTTGGTGTTGCTCTTTTTTCCCCCTCTCCACCCCCTTCCTTGGTGACATGAACATCGTCAAGTTAAATGACAGTTTTCGTAGATATTGTTCTCATCTTCCGTCCTGACAATCACAGTTGCACATCAGTCAGTCACTCCGGAAAGAGTGGAGTGTGTTTCGTTCTTGTTCAATTTTAGCGGGTTGATCTGAAGAAAACTTGGAGCTTCTTCTCGTCTACACATGTTTCGCTGTTTAAACCCTTTAACCTGTTTTAAATTCAGAATAAAGCTTCGTTGACGAGCAATGCCAGCTATGCGCCTGCGTTCCAAAAGCACAAGCTATACTCTAAGACATAAACCTATTTGCAACCGCCTTTGCATCGTTTCGCTGCCTAGACACATATCTCTATCAACTGGCTCTCCGTCTCTTTGCAGTACTGGGGGATCTCCTTTATCTACCACTATGTCTTCCACTGTCTCTGTTCATTTTTGTCTGTTTGTCTGTCTGTCTAAATAAGAACGCGTGCTATACCCTCACACAACACCTCCAATCCTAGGGGAAGGCTGAAAAACGTTGAGTCAAGTATGAGAAAGCTGATCTCGAAGCGTATCACAAAAGTCCATCAGTTGTTGTTCGTAGTAATTATGACGTTTCGAACCTTACGGTTTTTCATCAGACTAACACTGGACTAGACTCTAACAGGGAAATATCTTTAAGCAGGGTGTGAATCTAGAGTGCGACAAGCAGATAGTGTTCATGCGAGAGCAGGTTCGAAAGGTGTGAGGAAGGTGTAAGGACAAGAGAACAGAAGAGAAAAAATGACAAATGTGGCAAGAAGGAGAGGGCAGGTAGGAAGACCCAGAATAAATTACATAAACACCAACTATTGTAGAGTTGGTCGAGTCGTAGATTTATGCCGCTTGGGGCCTCCGTGCGTAGCGTCCTGATCCATCGGGATTCTCGGTTTTTCCGCAGAATGGTGTCATTTTGGGAGGCCCCGGAGATAACCAGCCTTGTCACTAGGGCAAGACTCACAAGCTCGCCGTGTCCGCGACTTGTAAGTGAGCAAACATCGCTTATGTTATTCTTTGTAATCGATGTGGGTTGCAGCACGTCAGGGAGACAGAGCAGGCCCTTCATGAACGCTTCAACAGCCATCGGTCCGACATCCGCCGGGGAAAAACCACTGAGAAGCCAGTGGCCGCCCATTTCTGTTCTGGTGGGCATACATTGAGCGACTTGAGAGTCATAGTGGTGGACCACCTCTCCCAAAATGGCACCATTCTGCGGAAAAACCGAGAATCCCGATTGATCAGGACGCTACGCACGGAGGCCCCAAAGGGCAAAAATCTACGACTCGACCGACTCTAGTTGGTGTTTATGTAATTTGCTCTGGGTCTTTCTACCTGCCCTCTCATTCTTGCCACCTTTGTCATTTTCTTCTCTCCTGTTCTCTTGTCCTTGCACCTTCCTCACACCCTTTGCACATCCTCTCGCACGAACACTATCTGCTGGTTGCACTCTAGATTCACACACTGCTTAGATATATTTCCCTGTTAAGAGTCTAGTCCAGTGTTGATCTGATGAAGAACCGTAATATTCGAAACGGCATAATTACTACGAACAATAACTGATGGACTTGTGTGATACGCTGGGGGATCAGCTTCCTCATAGCTGTCGGTCTGTCTGTTTTTCTCTCTCTCCCTTTCTCCCTCTCTCTCTCGCCGCTCTCTCTCTCTCCCTCTGTTTGTCTGCACATGTTTCTCTCCCCTCCTCCTCCATCTCCCTCTCTCTCTCTCCTATCTGTCTGTCTATGATCACTCTATCTGTCTGTCCGTCTTTCTCTTTCTCCCTCTCTCTCTGACAGCCCTTCCTTCACACATCAATTTATCTTTTTTTTCAAAAACTATACCGGGTCAACATTGTGTCGTAAAAACTTAGGCGACTTTGCTTAAAGAGACACTGTCACGGTCAGCGGACTCTGCACACGTGCATCACTCTTTGCGCATGTGCCCCACGGTTCGGGCGAACAAATCGACGTCGACGCGAGGTTATGTGGATCCAGACTAGCGGGCCAACGCTTCTACGGCATGCCTGGTACAGCACGAGTTGATCGAGGCGGTGGGGTGTTCCGTGCCTCGCATGTTTGGTGGCGGTCGACAAGTGCCAAGATTTTTCATTTCATCAGTCAGTCCGTTGAAGTTTTTCTCCCGCAGCCGGTGAATTGGTCTGAGCAATTGACACCGGGATTTACGTTCGGCTAGGCGCCATTTCGTCGCAGGTTCGAATCCTGTCTATGCCAATCGCGAATGGAGAAAAAAGAAAGAAAATCCGGATAATTGTTGGAACAGAAAGATGTCCAGGAGCACCTCACGGAGGTGTTTTCCTTAAAGGCGTTTTCAAGGTACACCTCAGTTAGGAAACTTGAGGTGTTTCCTTGATCTTGGGACCCTCCGAAAACCAGAAAATAGATCAATGAGGAGGAGTAGGTGTTTTCCTGAAGTGAGTGGTGATTGAATCAAAGGAAAGAAAAACTCACCAGGAAGCTGTGAGGAAAAAAGTGTTTTCTTGAAGTGAGTTGCGATCAAGTAAAAAAAAGGGTCATCAGAAAGCAGAGAAACGAAAAAAAGTCCCTGAAGAAACGATCAGTTAGGAAAATGAGGCGTTTTCCCGACTTTGCTGCCAGTTAGGAAAAGAAAACACCTTTTTTGTATGTTTTATCCCCATGAAATGCTCTTGGATGTTACTGTTGTGTCCCTCTTCCCCAAACTGGCCTAGTTGGTGTACACCAGAAAGTGGTGGCCAGCCAGTTGGGACAGGTCAGGGGCAGTGCTCTCGAATGGGCGGGACGGCAGCGGGTCGGCCAGGAGGGGCTCAGGGGCGTGGGAGGGAAGGTGTTGTGCGCATGCCGCGCAGCTGCGGACGATGTTGCGAATATCGTTGGTGATGCATGGCCAGTAGACCACCCGTCAAGCCCGGCGTAGGGTGTGGTCTTGGCCTTGATGGGAGGAGTGAAGCTCGCGGAGGACCTCTTGTCGGATTGTGCGGGAACCACCACGCGTGAGCCATACATGACAATCCCATCAGCAGTCCATAAGTCGTGACGAATGGCGAAAAAGGGTCACAGGGTGGTACGGTGTCCAGTCTGCGCTTAGTGGATGAGAAGCCACGCTGGATTGCAGTGAGAAGTTCTTGGCACTAAGGGTCCTGATTCGCTTCTGCTTTGAGATGTGTGAGATTAGGGTCCTCCAGAAGTGCCAGAGTCCGATCGCCAGTGGTGTGGTCCCGCTGGGCTCGATGCCAGGCCGCCATACCGCGGGGAGCCTGTAAAGGGCCATTTTTTTCCTTCAAACGGACCAAACGAGGAGAGGGCAGCTCGTCGAGGCTCTTAGAATTGAGGATGGGCGTCAGAGGTCGGTGGTCGACCACCAGCTCGAAGTCGGCGCCGGCTAATTAAAGGTGGGCTTTGTGGACCGCCCACACGACCGCTAGCAGTTCCACCTCTGTTGCAGAGTATCGGGACTTGGCTGGGGTAACATGGTGAGAGCCACATTGGAGGATCCTCCATTTTCCGGAGGGCTGCTGCTGCCCGAGTGCCATTCCAAGGCCCTTGGATTGCAGTGCATCGGTCTCCAGCTGCAAAAGGAGTCCCGGTGTGTAGTTAACCAGGATCATCGAGTTGGTGAGTTCCCGGATCACTTGTTGAAAAGCCTCCTGACGTGGGGTCTCCCACCTGAATGCTGACTTTGGCAACAGCAACGACCGGAAGGGGGCGAGCATGGAAGTCAGGCTCAGTGAGAAGGCCTGGAATTGTTGGACCAGGCCGCAGAACGACCGGACGTCAGTGCGGTTGGTGGGGACCGGGAAAGAATGGAGCGCTTTGACGGGATGGTCGTCGAGCCAATAACCATCTACTGACAGCTCGAACCTACAGTAACTGGCCGAGGGCATCCCAAAGACGAACTTGCCCGTGTGGAGGGTGATTCCGTGTTCAGAGCAGCGGCGGATCACCTCGGGAGCACAACAGACATGGGCCTCCAGATGGGTGTCGAAGATGAGGACGTCTTCCACCATGTTTTGGACGTTTCCAACCCCGCCAGCGCTTCGTCGCCTTCGTGGTTGTGCTCGTCGCCGGCTGAAATGAGACCCATAACATTGCGTCGACAACGATACGGACCCCGGGGGGTGATGAAAGTCGTAAGCTTAGAAGTGGCTTCATCAAGGGGAATCTGCCAGGACCTGTGGCACGAGTCCAGCGTGGTGAAATATTTAGTGCCCGGGCGGGGGGACACTGGCGACAACCCCGTCAGGTACCCGAGTAGGGTATGCAGGTCGCTCGACGTCCTTGTTTAGCCCGGTCAAGTCGGCGGTGATCCGGGGCTCCGCTGATGCCTTCCTGGGCACGACCACCATTGGCTGGCACCACGTGAGCTACTCGCCCACTGGAATTTTTTCGATAATGCCTTTCGACACCATAGAGGAAAGCTGTGCCTCCACTGCGGTCCGCCACTGAAATGGCACTGTGTGAGCCCTGTAGTGCTGGCAAGGCACGGCGTCGCTGTGCAAGTTGATGTGCATTGGTGGTCCTGCCATGGCGCGGAAAGGCAAGTCTTGAAGGACTGACGGGAACTCGGCGACAATGGATTCTTTCAGTGCCGTGAGATTGCAACCAGCGGTGACAGGTGGTGCTGTCGGTTCTGGCAGGGGTGGCTGTTCTACGCTCAATGCTGCTGCTCTGGCCATGCGTGTTCGTGGCCAACCTTTCTCAAGGAGACCAAGCTCTCTGCAATTGGTTTTGCTGAGAAGGGATACACTGAGCTGACAGTAGACGTGAAGCTCGGTGTGGCACGTGCGGCCGTTCAGTTTCAGCGGGGCAGGGAGGGTACCGAGAGAACCGAGTCCAACGCCAGTTGCGGCGGAGACCGTTTGGTGGTCAGGGGCCAAATTGCGGTGAAGATCGGGGTCCAGGAGACGGAGGTCCTGCGTGCTCAGGGCGTCAACGCCAGCACCGCTGTCGGGGAGCCAGTTGATATCCCGCTGAACGTCGTTGTTGATCTCCACCGGGATGCTGACCAGGTGGTGCCCAACCGCACCTGTCTGGTGCAGGTTAAGATGACCAAGCGTGGCCTGATGCAGCAACCGTGTCTTCTAGCGACAGACGGTGGCAAAGTGACCATGCTTGCCGCAGAGTTGGCCAAAATGTTTGCGTGCCTTGCACTGACCTCGTGGATGGGAGCCAACTCTGCAATAATCACAGGGCGAGGGGGTTTCTAGGTGGCCTTCTTGTACGTCGAACGACGAGCAGCCAGGAGGTGGGCCGGAGGCTCTTGTCCTAGGGCCAGGCCCGTATCTGTTGACAACTCATAGGCCTTAAAGATCTTCAGGATGCGATCCAAAGTGAGGTTTTGCCAAAGTCTTCGAGAAGCACCCTCCGCTGCATGCCCGGGTCTTGGAGACTAAAAATGAGCCGGTCACGGATCCGACGCTCTTTCAGGCGACCACTGTGATCGTATGCGTGTCCACATTCGGTGCAGCAGGTCTGAGCTTCGTCATCGTATGCTCCTCTATTGTCGATGCAGACGAGGGATGCGACGTACTGGTCGAAGTTCTCGCCTTCATCCTGATTGCGACCGAAGAAGTCCTTGCGGTCGAGCGGGGGGTTGCGGCGGAGGCGAAGGTAACGACCGATTTTCTCGGCAATGCCCTCGATGTCGTCGTCCAGTGCGACGTCCAGCCTCCCCGTCTGCCACAGCACTGTCCACTCCGGGTGGAGAGCGGAGCGGAGCAGACCCTGGCGAGCTGTCGATGTTCGTACATCATCCATCACTCGGGTCAGGACAACGTAGTCCGTCCAGTGCGTCCGCCAGTCCGCGAATGACGACAAGTCTGTCCTCAGGAGCAGAGAGGATAGGAATGGCCAACTTCCAAGGCCGAGATTTGGCGGACCTGGTGGTGGCTGGGCGGCAATCTCGGAGGGGCCGTCGGACGATGCCCCATCTGTGGTGGGGTGATGTCGGTTAGAGGCCTCGACGAAGTCGCTGAGAGCGGCAGTCATCACCTGCTGCTGCTGCAGAAAGTCCCTGATACTGGGCTCTGAAACCCCGTCCAAGGGGAGCGAGATGTTGGCAGTAACCTGCCCGACGTCGGTGGCGGGCAAGGGGAACGAGTTGGACGAGTTGTTATCCTGGTGTCCAAATGGGGACCGACGAGCGAGGTCAGTGCGCAAACGTTCGATTTCGGCTTCGAGCTGTCGGCGAGTGTCCTGGGCTGCCGCCAAGCGAGTGGTTACAATCCGCTGCGCCATGTTGTGTCCCTATTCCGCAAACCGGCCTTATGCTCCATCACGCCAAAGCACACGATCATAGCTATCGTGACACGGTCGCGTTGGACTCGACTGTGGTTCAATCCCACCAAGAAAAAGAAGAAGACAGACTGAAGAGCAAGAGTGCGCGGCCGCCTGGCACGGCGGCCGCCATTACAGTTAAGGTGGCTCTAGCAGGTGATACCAGCACAGTTACTACTTCCTCAGTCAACGTAACCGGCCATAGATATATCACAGACATTGATCACTTAGCCTACACAAGACTTCATTCTACGTGTGTCTGTGCCCTAAGTACAGCGGTTTTTTATGACACACAATTGTTTTTCTTTCTTTTTTTTTCTGCGGGCGGTGTTCACTATTAAAGCTTACACAAAACGTCATTGTAAGTGGAACCATGCACCACAAAAGAAAAGAGAAAAAGAAAAAAAGAAAGAAAAGAAAAGAAAGAGAAAAAGGGAAAGAGAAGAAGCAGCTTTTCAAATTCAAGGCATAGAATTGGATATGTTTGCCTCTTCATACGAAAACATGTGATTTGGAAAAGCACACGGCTAGTCAAGGTTTTCGTTGTGCAAGCAGCTGTCCAAGGAGTGTTCCGTATCTACATCGACCTAACTTGCATGCTCAGCATTGCACTTCTGTGCCATTGGCAATAGTGCCCCGCCACATTCAGCTGCCTCGGACGAGAATGTGGGTGTTTCTGCGTGCGTGTGTCCATGTGTGTGTCCCTGTGTGTGTGTTTGTTTGTGTGTGTGTGTGTTTGTGTGCGTGTGTGTGTCAATAATTGTTACAAAACGTGATTGGACCAGACAGAAAAGTGAAATGACTCCGTTGTCATGATCAGTGATCAAAAGTTACAATAGCAGCAAGAGGTGGGTGTGTGGGTATGCGCGAGAGAGAGAGAGAGAGAGAGAGAGAGAGAGAGAGAGAGATAGAGGAAAGAAAGGAACCTAGCACTCCACAAAAAGATCCCTCCCCCAGTGTGTGAGCATGTGTGTGTGTGCACCCACATGTGTGCATGTGTGTGTCCGCACCCACATGTGTGCATGTGTGTGCAGGCGTATGTTTGTGTGTGTGTGTGTGTGTGTGTGTGTGTGAGAGAGAGAGAGACAACAGGCCCAGCCACTCGTTGCAGCAAACGTTCGATATCTGCCGACCATCTTAAATTTGGCTACAAGAGCACGCCAAGATGGAGCTTCACATCTACGCGGGGCAGAGGGGAGCTGACCAGTTGGACAGGTAACACAGGACGAGACGCACCAAGGCAAATCTCTGCAGGTTTGATAGTGTTGTATTTCACTCCAGAATTCTCAGCCCAATGTGCCGAATCAGACAAGTCAAGGTCAAGGTCACAACAGGGGTCACGATGTCGCCCTTGGCAGTCACACCGGTATACCAGTGTGTCATCAGGAAAAAGTGCTGACGCAGCACTAATTACCGATGGAATGTCCTTGAAATGTATCAAAAACAGCAAGGGCGTAAGACCAGACCCCTGAGGGACACCAGATGTCACTGGAAGAGCAGTTCACACCAAGCTTTGAGCCTTTGTGGCTATACGTCCGCCAGACAAGTAACTGTGGAACCATCTGAGGGCGGTACCATGAACACTGATAGCAGCAAGCCGTGTAAGCAGGACTGAATGGTCTACTCGATAAAAAGCTTTAGCAGCATCGAGAAATACTGGATGTACACAGGAATGCCTGTCCAAGGTAACATGCCAGTCTTCTAAGACCGACAACAGTTGCCACTCTCCGGAGTGGCCCTTCAGGAAACCGAACTGCTCCTCCGGAAAAACATCATGCTCAATATCTTTAAGCTTATTCAGCATTTCAAGAGGATGGGATATGACTTCGAGCCAACAGCATATTTATAGTTATCTTTGTCTCCTTCTGTCTGTCAATGACTCCCAGTTTGTCTGTCTGTCTTTCTGTCTGTCTGTCTATCTGCCTGTCTGTCTGTCTAGTCACGACACAAGGGTGGAAACAGCACCAGCCAAGTAAAGCACTCTCCTGACTTGCAACCAAACTCTCAAAACAATTCTTTTTATCCTAATCCCACAAACAATGGGGGCAACGTTTCGGCCACTACATGAGTGCCAAGCTTACTGATCAATGGAGCGGCGGAAGGAAAAGATGTAAAATATTACCGGATTATGAGTTCAGATGGTGATCAACTCTTAGACAGCACTGTTTCGGCCCTTGTGGCCTCATCAGTGAGAGAATTAAAGCAGACTGCTGTGCTGTCTGAGAGCTGATCACCACCTGAACTCCTGATCTGGGAATAATTTTACGATTTTTGCTTTCCACCTTACCATTGATCAGTAAGCTTAAGTTTGTCTGGTGCTGTTTTCACACTTACATCTTGCTTTTTCAGGATTTTACTTCGCACAATACTGGGGATTCTTCTTGAATCCACCGCAGTCTTGAATAGGAATTCTAATCACCCACAAGTGCATGGCTGGCCTGCATTAGAGGGTAAGTCCTTAAGTACATCTAATGGCCAGTCCCCAATAGATGGGTGAACGAAGTTCGGAACAGTGCTGTCAGAGAGTTGGTCACCGTATGAGCTCCTGATCTGGTAATACTTTACATCTAGTCTTTCCATCTTACCATTGATCATAAAACTTAAGCTTGGCTGGTCCTGTTTCCTCCCCTGCATGTACATGTCTTGACTTTTCAGTATATTATTTCATACCAAGGTGACGATCCTTCTTGGGCCCAAGGCAGCCTAGAATAGGAGTTTCTATTACCCACAAGGGGCAGTCTGGTCCGTGCAGGAGAAGTTTTCGACTACATCTATTAGGAACAGCAGTTTGCAATGGTCTGTTTCTCACTGAAGAGGCCACAAAGGCTGAAACAGTGCTGTGTGTGAGTTGATCACCATCTGAACTCCAGATCCAGTAATTGTTTTTTACATGTTTGTCTGTCTGTGTGTCTATCTGTCTGTCTGTAAGTTTGTCTGTCCGTCTGTCCCTTGGGTCTGTTTCTGTCAGTCTCTCTGTTATTCTCAGTCTCCCCTAGCTCCCTCGCTGTGTCTCTCTAAAAAACCAGGCGTGTTAATATTGGCATGTATGGACAATACGTACAGGGCAAATTCAGGCACGTCTGTGATAAAGAGCCTCTACAATAAATACAATGAAAATCAATAGTTGGCTTAAGGCCTTAAACGAACAACTTGACAAATATAATTACATTTTATCAAAAGTTGCTATTAAGTCAGATTCTTCATCCTCTTCACTCCCTGTATTTTTGAGTGTATCGCTATCAGGCTCTTTACTTCCTTCCTCGTCCCCTACCCCCCCCCCCCCCCCCCCCCCCCCCCCCCCCCCCCCCCCCCCCCCCCCCCCCCTCCCCCCCCCCCCCCCCCTCACCCCACTCC
>JAOWAR010059893.1:0-12906 GCA_028571005.1 Clathrina lutea
TGTCTGAAACGACTGAATAAAAGATGGCGATTATAGAGTGTCGCCATGGAGATAAAATGGCGACCACAACACTACAGTGAGGAAGACAGTTGGGAAAGTGGCATGACTTGAGAATAGGTGAGTGTTAATGGGCTTCAGCGTGAGCCTGCGGGATCTGAAACAGATAGAAGGGATCGAATGCTGTGAGGAAGACAGTTGTGAATCTGGCATGACTTGAGAATGGGTGAGTGCTGATGGGCTTCAGTGTGAGTCTGCGGAATCTGAAACACATGGGAGAGGTCGGACGTTGTGAGGAAGACAGTTGTGAAAGCGGTAAGACTTGAGAATGGGTGAATGTTGACGAGCTTCAGCGTGAACTTGCGGGATCTGAAACACACGGGAAAGGTCGGATGTTGTGAGGAAGACAGCTGAGCAGATGGCGCGGTCGACTTGGGTGAATGTTGATAGGCTTCACTGTGGGCCTGCAGGATCCGAAACACATGGGCGGGGTCGGATTCTGTGAGGAAGAGAGTTGAGAAGGTGGCATGACTTGACAATGGGGGAGTGTTCATGGACTTCAGTGTCAGCCTGCGGGATTTGAAACACATTGGAAGGGGTCGGCTGTTATGAGGAAGACAGTTGTGAAGGTGGCATGACTTGAGAATGGGTGAGTGTTGATGGGCTTCAGTCTACGGGATCTGAAACACATGGGAGGGGCCGGCTGTTGGGAGGACGACCGTTGTTGAGCCGGGCAGCATGACTTCAGAATAGGTGAGTGTTGATGGGCTCCAGTGTGAGCCTGCGGGATCTGAAACACATGGGAGGGGTAGGCTGTTGTGAGGACGGCAGTTGTGAAGGCGCCATGACAAGAGAATGGGTGAATGTGGATGGACTCCAGTGTGAGCTCGTCGGATCTGAAACAGACGGGAAAGGTTGGATGTTCTGAGGAAGACAGCTGAGCAGGTGGCATGAACGACTTGAGAATTGGTGAATGTTGATGGGCTTCAGTGTGAGTCTGAGGGATTTGGCTCTTGTGAGGAAGACAGTTGTGAAGGCGGCATGATTTGAGAATGGGTCAGTGTTGATGGGCTTCAGTGTCAGCCTGCGGGATCTGAAGCACATCATCAGCCGATATAGTGGAAGGGGTTGGATGTTGTGAGGAAGACAGTTGTGAAGGCGGCATAACTTGAGAATGGGTCAGTGTTGATGGGCTTCAGTGTGAGTCTGCAGAATCTGAAACTCATGTTAGGGGTCGGTTTTTGTGAGGACGACAGTTGTTAAGGCGGCATGACTTGAGAATGGGTGAGTGTTGATGGGCTTCAGTGTAGGCCTGTGGCATCTGAAACACATGGGAGGGGTCGGCTGTTGGGACGAAGACAGTTGGCAGGTGGCATGACTTGAGAATAGATGAGTGTTCATGGGCTTCAGTGCAAGTCTTCGGGATCTGAAACACATGCCGGGAGGGGTCGGATGTTGTGAGGGAGACAGTTGAGCAGGTCGGACTGATGATAACTTGAGGATGGGTGAGTTTTGATGGGCTTCAGTGGGTGCATTGGATTACAAGTTTGAATCAATTCATGATTGAGCTTTTAATGGGACTTATTAAGTCATTCGCTCCATAATAGAGAGGATTAGCAAATCGGAAACGAATACAAAACGAAACGATTGACCGAGACAGGGTTCGAGGATTCGTGGCGCGAACCTTGAACAGTTTCGTAAGGCCGTGATTTTGGAACGGAGCTCAAATCAGCGAAACGTGTGAGATTGAGATTTGACGCCTCGACTTGACGGGTTCAGAAAGCGCGGCTGCGTTATATATTGCTGGTTTCGCTACAATTTTTTTGCAGTTTTTTTCCTCCTTTCACGATGGCCTGCCGCTTGTTTGGAGTTGCGAGCTCGAGCGCTCAGGCTTTCTCCGACGAAGAGGAGATCCAAGACTCATCTGCAACGCCCTCTTCCCCCTGTGCTTTGGCCTCCCATTCACCGTCTGTTTCTCGTCCGGCTTTACCGGCAACTCCGACCTGCGGTCAAAGGAAGTACCTCCGCTTCTGATGGAAGATGACATTCATCTCCTGTCACTGGTGCAGCAGAACACCCATCCTTTTCAGGCCGGGACAACGATAGCACCCTCTTCCAGAGCCAGCAGCAGTGAGTCCATGCAATCCATGTTTGTCCTGAACTGCCTGTCTACTGCCTTCACAAAGAAAAAAAAACTACAAACTTCGGCTGACGACCATGCGAAGAAGCAAGTTCTTTGACTTTCTTTTTTGGGAGTTCGCGCGGGCGCAGGACCGGATGCATCGATGCTCGGATGTAACCAAGGAAACTAAAATCGTGTCAACCATGCGCATGCGCTCTAATCGTATCCGACTTGCTAACCCTGTGGCCGTTTCGATCGTTGTACGATTGAACCAGACGCGCGTGAAACGTTTCGTTTCGTCTTCGTTTCCGATTTGCTAATTCTCTCGGCTAA
Organism: Clathrina lutea; assembly: GCA_028571005.1. NCBI lineage: Eukaryota > Metazoa > Porifera > Calcarea > Clathrinida > Clathrinidae > Clathrina > Clathrina lutea. Next base: position 2,453 of record JAOWAR010059893.1, read on the forward strand.
TATCAAACGCCACCCACACCAAGCGCAATGAGCAAGAGCTCAGCCAAGCGAAAAACGGTGTCGACTTGAGGTTGTCCAATCGATTGATCATGATTCCCGCAGCTCGAGCTCCGCTAGCGCTGACGACCCAGCATGAAAATATTTATAGCGAAGACCTAATTTGAAGATCACCCGAACTGCTGAAGAGCGGTATGCTGATATGGAAAGGTTTCTGGATCTTATTTGGTTTATCCTGGACGACGACGAAGAGGAACTCTATCTCATGGACAGCTCCAGGGACGTAGTTGTATTGTCCTTCGTCTTGCGCAAGCAATGGTGGCGTTCTGATATCTTGGAACTCGAGAAACCTACTTGAATGTCGCAGATCGTTTTGGGATGAGTGACTCAATGGCACATGCCGTGGTGCATCGTGTTTGCGATGCTTTATGTCATTTTCTGGCCAAGAAGCGCAGCGCAAGTGCCAGAAACTGAGGAAGGGTTTCGTGACCTCAGCAGAGGTGTGCCAGGAATTCTGGGTGCCATCGATGGGTGCCACATTCGGATCCAGCCGCCTTTTAACGACGAGGAGAGTTTATTCAACCGGAAGAAATTCCATTCTATCGTCTTTCAGGGAATTTGCGAGAGCAATCTGATTTTCACAAACGTCTTTGCAGGGTTCCCTGGATCCACACACGACTCTCGTGCTTAATGAAACTCGCCAGTCTATGACTTGGCCATAGCAGATAAGGATGTGCTGTTTCCAGGAAACACTTACATCGTAGCTGACTCGGTCTATGCTGAGATTGTGGCTTGCATCTACCTGCAAAGGCGTTGCACACCTGACACCTGCTTAGCAAAAGTACCACCACTATATGGCTCGCGCTCTCGTGGCTGGTGGCGATTTCTCGTGGCTGACAGAGAAAAAAAACAAACAGGAAAAGGCTTCTTGGTATGAAACTGAAAAAAGAGGGACTGATGAGTCTGTTGTAAAATCCAATGATGCTTGTCGTTCTTTGAACACGAAAAACCATGATTACAATATCCTTAATCTGTCATGGACTCCCATGAGAGCCTGGAGGCAGCAAGCACACAATTTGTCACACAACAACCACAGCTACTAGACGTAACATTTTTTTTTCACAGAAAGCCATCATGCACAAACTGCGAATTCTCATATGCAAATTGCACATTGTTTAAGGACAATTGCAGTCTTAGGCGGAGCCGTGACAAGATTGCATGAAGTGCAAAGTCATGACAGATGGCTGCAAAATTGAGAATGGCGTATAGACCCTCCGCTTCCCAAAGCACAAAGAGCAACACTCAAATAGGCTGACTCGCTCCACATTGAAGGTAAGAAACTGGCACAAAGCACGGCCATAAGGCACAGACTGGAAAACAGAAACGTAGCTCGATTAAGAATGAGTATTACTGAGTTCGATGGTAAGAAGAAGAAGTATAGAAGAGAGAGAGAGAGAGAGAGAGAGAGAGAGAAAGAGGGAGGGAGAAAGCACCAGAGAAGCCTTAGCAAGCCATTGATACAGAGAGTACAAAATAATGTAGCTACAGGAAAGAACAAAAGGGCACGCAGCCGACCATGCCATTTGAATCCATGACCAGTGCTCGCTTTGCACCTTAAGATAAGTAGAAGAATTTTCGCATTTCTTCATGATCACGTATAAAAGGCCAGAGGACGCCATGACATTGCAGATTATGACTCTATGTTGCGTGGCTGGAGCGGTGCCATCTGCTACCTTGGACTAGTCCACCGTCTATACATTGCAAAATGAAAACATTCAACCAATAGTCCCTTTGTCAATTCCTTTCATTAATTTTATCACTACCCTGCATTCTCCCCAACCACCCTGACGATTATTGAAGCATTCAAAAAAGACCACGTGACTCACGAGGTAAAGACCGACTTTCCTTACAAGAGTCGCAAGGAATCGGATTTCGGAATGACGACTGCTTCCGCCTGTGACGTCGAAGTTGATGTCAAAGTTTACAAAATAAGAATTCAGTCATACCACGTTCGATGGATAGCGATTTACTTGACGGAAAGCATGAATGTTTTGATAACAAATGGTCGCCGTCATGCCAAAGTCACGTGGCTGCCTTTCCAAGCGGCAGAAGGCATCTTCAGAGGGGCTCTGACCAGGCGCAGCCGCGGCTCTGACTCATGATTTGCATGGGGCATGGCAATGATTGACTGCAGTAAACATTGACAACGAGCCGATCGCTGTGGTTGAGCAGCACAAACACCTCGGTGTAATATTATCTGCAAATGTCCGATGGGCTGGGCCCCTCGAAGAGATGCTTCGAAAAGGCAGACAACGAGCTGGCCTGTTACGTCATGTCAAATCCGCCCATGGTTGTTGCCGTAACGTGCAGAAGCCCTCGATTAGCCCTTGGCTATTTGGCCAATGCACGTTAAACGTATAACAGTATTATTATTATATGTCTCACGACTTGCCTCCACACATTTCTTGCAAGCTGTATCTGACATATGTGCGCCCCGTCTTTGAGTACGCTTGCCCCGTCTGGCACACTAGTGTCACGGAAGAGCGTGCACTTGCACTCGAACGAATACAGGCCGGCGTCGCTCGTTCCATCCTGCACGCTGCCTGGTCAACTCCGAAAGTTACTATGTTGCAGCGTCTAGAATGACCCGCTCTGCGCTGGCGACGCGCCGTCCTGACGCTTGCATTTCTCCATTGTCTGTTATACAAACCTACAAGGCCGCCAAATGAATGCCTATTTCTTTTAGCAGCATCAACTGGCCGCACAGTCCGGGAACCCCACCAGATACTTCTCGGTCAGGTGACAACGTCGAGGTGCCCGAAGAGCTTTCTTTCCACTCCTCCCTTGTTTGGAATTCCCTTCCTGGCAGAATACCAAACATTCGCCATACCTCAACATTTAGGAGGGAACTTGAACAGTGCTGGAACAAGTACAAATACATTGTTGATAAAGATATTCCTATCTTCGATGAAGTTCAGAACTCCCTTCACTTTCTCTCTATTTTCTCGTCTCTCGTGTCCCTTTTCCTGTCCTTCTCAGAGCGAAGCCATACCTTTCTGTATTTGTGCTTTCCACATTCAGAATGCGGAGACTCCCTTGGTCAGAGTTATCTCCCTGTTGGGGAATCCCTAAATGAACCCAAAATGATTGTATTGTACGCAAGAGCACGCAGCTTAGCATAGAGCGGCATAACGAGCAACGAGTTAAGGGTTTCCTTATCCGACCAACGACATTTGGCTCCTTTCCGAAACACCGAACTTACAAAGTATTTTAACTACGTTAGTGATATTTATAGTGACCACCTCGATCGAGTGCAGCTATTTCATCGACGTGCGCGTACGCGTCTTTCGCGGTCATGGTCGGAAGGCTCAAGTCACGTAATCCTTTAAGGGAGTTTTCAGGAGACAGTAAGCGCGGTGAAAGGAGCCCCGTACCCATCCATGGATGATGGCGATGATTCCATTGCTAGCACCTACAGTTTAGCCAGCATTCAGCGGCATATAGAGCAACGCGCAACAAAGGACAGAGTCAACTGCAATCAGTGTGTTGAAAAGAAAGCGATTATTAGATACCCCGGAGGAAAAGCGCATTTCGCGATCGTGGCGCGGCTTGTCCTGCGTGCAGTTTAGGTTGGATGCTCTTACAGCTCTCCGAGAAAGTTTGTAACAAGGAGAGTTAGAGAAGGATCAGAGAACAACCAGAGGTGCGAAAAGCAGGCATCTAAAACCTGCGTCTTCCCTGCATCGTGTGATCAAGGATGATTGAGATTGCCGCCAACTTTTGATCTTTCCACATTCAGACTCTTTATGATCATATTTGCGAGATTTGCACACGGCAGCAATTAATTGTAACAAAATGTAACGTCCAAAGTACCGGTCAATGCGACAAAAGCAAGAATGAAGGTCCGCAGCTCTACAATAGTCGAACTAATTCTTACAAAGAGAGGTAATCTTTCAAATAGCCCCGTGATTATGATCATGATTAGTGACTCTTGAAACGTCAAAGAGTTGTATTTGACCATGGCGGAAGATCGCCTGCAACCCAAGAAATGTTACGAGGTTGGTAAATGACCAAAATAAAGCTTCCTTTTGACATTTCAAGAGTCACTAACCAGATCTTTTAATCATGGAGATCTTTGAAAGAATGTCTCTTCTTGTAAAAATGTGACAAAAGCTGTGAACTTGAAGAGTTGCCAAAGTAAACTTGAAGACATAGCAGGAATATTGACAAAACCATTTCGAAGTCTTCATCCATTCAATGACATTCCTTAAAAAACAAGAGGTAAGTGATGATAGAACAAAGACTTTTGGGACACCTGGTCTCTGGAAAGAGAAATCTTCACTCTACCAAACCCCAAATCAAACTATCCAAGTGATCATGATCAAATTCCAAAATTGGCCATGTTTCCTTTGAATATCAAATCAGCCGTTAGTAGTTAATCTCAAACTTTCTTGACTGCCTTCCTGGTGACAATAATAAGAACAAGAAGAAAAGGTTCTGCCACTGCACTATGTTTTCATATTGCAATCAGAGTAGCTGTGCATGCGTTGTTCTTGAATTGTATGATGTTCAAACCCAATCCACAGTGTATTCAATCTTTCCCACCTTCTGAGAAGAACCACATGAAGAAGCAAACAGAATCCTTTTCAACGCAAAACCCCCTTTGCGCTGTTTACTTTTCTGCCTTTCCTCTCTTGAATCGTAAGTCCCTTTCCTTGGTGGTGGGAACAATTAACCTGACGTCCTTACAATTAAGACTAAAATATGTAATCTTTAAGGTGTGATTCACTTCCTCTTTATTGCAGGTGAGTCGGCTTCTTGCTGGAAATTCTCTAGGGTTACAAATTGTCCGACTTCAAGCTCCTCATAAACAATCCAATTTTATAGACGGTACCTTCAAGTACCTCCACTTTCTCCTTTTTCTTGAAATTTAGAAAAATACAGTGAAACGAGTTACTGTGTATTGACTATGCATTGGCTTGCCAAAACAAGGTTTGACAAGAAAATATGAAAGAAGAAAAACGTGTGGTTCACTTTTGCAGCAATTTTTGGAATCATCATTAACTAAGAGCATGTGAAACTTCTCTACATGGAGTATTCTTCAAGAAGGAAGTATCTCATGACTTTTCCAGTCGTGCAGTTTCAAGTGAGTGTGACTCGACCCATGTGAGCGACCCTGCTTTATTTCCGTGCGCAGAAACTTTCACATTTCCTTGTCGTAACCGTCTTTGTGATGTAACATCACAGAAGCCGCTCACCTCGACGGGAACAACAGTGCCCCACGTAGTTACTGCTGATGCTTTTTAGAGCGTCGTCACACCAGGGGCTGGTTGTGTGCAGTCTTGTCCTCTAAACTCAGGTACGCTTCAGCAATATTGACTTGAAGACTGGTGTGTTGGGATTGGAGATTAAAGCTAACACACCGAGTCAGGATTTCTTAACAGTTATCTTCAGGAATTTAAATTCTGTTACACCTCAAATCCTACAAGATTCTATGAGGACAAACGAAAAGAACTTGCAAGATTATGTTGCTTTGTTCTTTGTGGTACGTTACAGTCCTCAGCTGACTGTTGCCTATGCTACACACTGACTGCCCTACCTCACCGAGGCACCCAAGAGCCAAAACAAATGCTTATGCTGGACAGACAAAAATGGTAGGAAGAAAGGATGACATCCCTGGTAGACTAGAATAAAGACACGAGAGAGAGAGAATGATGCTTAATTATGTCAGCACCCCAGTGTTGCAAGACAATGTTTTGGTGACAGAAAGGTTTCTTCGCAATTACGTTCCACTGCACCACAAGGCTGCTGAAAAGAAAACTGATCAAGGCTGTACTCAAACCCATACGGCTTGAGCAGTACTTAACTTAGCTACCTTCAAGCTACAACCACAAACAACCGCAAGAGAGAAAAAAATGAAAAAGTAAACATATTTACATATTCTTTCTCACAAAGGCCATGTGAAGGCATTTGCACACAGTGAGAGCCAAAGGCAGTTGCTAAGAAAGAAATTTGAAAAAATTCAATTATTTGGCTTGACAGCAGTCCAGCTCACCCATGCACGGGTGGAAGCGCCAAGCAGGCTCAAGGAATGTTAGACCTTTCCCACACTTCAAGATGCATTTCTTCAGTTTTAGAGGAACTTAAGGGAAGTGAGCAATGTGGATTGGGGAGATGGCTTGTCATAAAGTACAGAGCTTGAAAGAATGAAAAGGTATCATGTACCCCATTTCAGTTGCCTACCAATGGTGAATTTAAAGAAAAAATTAATAAAACTCATTGTCCGCGCTGGGACAGGGACTCGAGCCTGCGGCACCAAATCGCCTAGCAGACGAGAGTCACCTTACTATTCTCTACGCCATCACATCACCCTCAAAACAGGATAGGCAATGGTGCAGTTTCTCTTTCTTCTAGGAATATTTTTTTCAAGTTAGTAGACATCAATAATGCATGTAAAACTACAAAACCCAGTGGTAAGTGCTTGAGATGAAAAAGTATGCTGTAGAAAATAAAGGAACAAAAAATCTCCTGAGTAATGCTAGGACAGTGCCAAAACGCATCTGTTGACAACGTGGGGGCTTCTCCCTCTTGATGTCGATGGTTTCTAGCACGACGGGGTGGAAGTGACCCCTTGCACACGAGGATATGTGAGGATGTTAAATGTGTTGGACGTCGTTGCTCTGAAGTTTCCCAATGCTCAGGTTTGAGAACGGGACCAGTGGCACGACATGACCTAACAGACGAGAGTCACCTCGCCATCAGATTGATTTTATGCAGTTCCTTCGTGTGGTTACACCTTGTCTTCTCATCTTACTGTATAGGGACCAAGCATAGGCGTAGCAAAATAATTTCATCTTTTTCTTATCTGATAGGGCGTCTTCGCTCTCAGTCTCACACTCATCCAGGCCTATCTCTCTGCTACACCTTTACTCATACATCTGTGTTTATACCAGCTTTCTCCAATTAGTCAGCATTACTGTCTTGGTGAGAGCTCCCATTATTCGAGGTTATTGATTTCCACTGTCGGAAGAGCACTCAAAGCATCAAAGAGTTCGACATTGATCGCAATTTTCTTCTCATTGAAATTTGTCTCGTCTTCATGTATTTATCTCTAACTGTGCGGATATTTCAGTTTCTAGTTCTAATGTTCAACAACAAAATAAAGGAAATAGAAAAAGCTTTAGTTCAGTAAAAGAATTTCTTGACATGATTTAACAGCAGAATGTGAAACAATCCTACACACAATATTCCTCCACAAGTAAGTAACTGGTGACTTTGCCATCATCAAACTTTCCAGTGAAAGTGTCACCACCCGAGCAACTCTGTTTTACTTCCACAGAAATGTTAATGTTTCCTTGAAGTAAGCGTCCTTGTGATGTAGCGTTACAGAAACCACTGACTTCCGCTGGACTAACAGTGCCCCAGTAGCCATCCTTTGGCGAGCTTCTGTAGAGGCTGGTGACAATAGGGGCTGGTTGTGTGCAGTCTCGTCCTCCAAACTTGATGTGATATTCGCTACATTTGAGTTGACCACCAGACTGTGAAAAGGTGGAGTGAAAGGTAACTCGTAAGATGGTGTCGTTTCGTTGTTTGTTGTACGTCACAGTCCTCAGCTGACCGTTGTTTGTAGTACTTGCCCAGTTCACCCAGGGGTAGTATCGCCAAGCAGCAACACCATGGCACTGTAGAATAGATACATAGTGTAGGCGAAAGGGAGGACATTCATTTCAAACTAACAGGGTCAGGACAAAGTCAAGAACCGGAAAGAACGGTATATCCTTAGACCTGTACGTGTAACTCAAGATTGCAAGAAAGACGAATTTGAATAATTTTTTTAAAAATTGTTCACCAAAACTCTCTCCTTTACCAGAAGAAAGTGTTGAAACGATCATCGAGCCTGGCTATGCTCAAACCCGGACTGCTTGATTAGTACCCAACTTCTCTACAACAAACCTCCGTTACCAAACACTGACAATCGAAAAGGAAGCGAAAATGATGTTTTTTTTCTGACCAAGGCAATGTTAATGCAAACACTTGTCATGTCAAGTCACATCTTGTGTGTTGGAGAAAGTGAGAGTCAACGGTTTAGGGTTTAGAACGAAATTGAAAAGGCTATTTGGCGGGGCGCTTACAGCAGCCCAGAAGGAAAGGGATAGGCAAAGGGAATTGCCTTTTCATCTCCAACCCCGAAACACCAGTTTCCAAGTCAAATTGTTGAGGCGTTTCACCAACCAATAGTCTTCTCTGAATAGACAGGTTTCTGCATTTTTCTTTCACTGCCATTTCCACACCAAGGAAGGCTAGCTTTGTTGTGGTATTTTTTCAATTGTATCTCAGCTTTTCATGGTCCAACGCATTCCACGGACCAACTTCCTGCTGAACTTACCACCTGAAGTCTAGTACGCAAATCATGCGCTTCTCGTAGCGCTCTTGAAAGAAAGTTGACATTCTCATTGGTTCTGTCCAATAGTGTTTGTTGTTGTTCGAGCTTCTTCTCCAGTCGTGGAATGATGGCAAGCTTTTGGCGCATGCGCATGGACTCCAATTGTCTGCGCAGTTTTGATTCCCTGTTTTTTCTCGTGGACACGATTTCTGTTGAAAGAAAAAAGTAAACAAGAGTTGAATGTTGGAGCCTCTTCTCATGAAATCAAAACTTCACTGCTATTGATTGCCTTTATCCAAAGAGTAGACAGCGTCACCCATAACGTGACATTTTAAAGACGAGAGCATGTAGCCATGCCTGACCGTTTTGGCACCTGTCTCCGACAAATCCAGCTGGGCACACACAAACATATGTGTTTGACGCCCTCTTGTAGGCACAGTTCCCGGTGTTACACGGAGATTTTCGTCCACACCCGGAAGGGCTACCTGGACAAAAACAAACAAATTATAGTCAGGGGTATTTGACCACCTCGTTATCTTCCAAACAAAAAGTAATTGTAAGTTTGCTTGTTTCCTCGTGAAGATCTATTGTGGGATAATGACAATCCCGCTTTGTCCTGAAGTAGGACCTACGCGTTTTCCCCAGAGATCTGCAAACGAGAAAGTGAATATTCTTAACGTCACCGTCCATTTCCAACTCTCTGACACTTTCAAACTCACCCACACAAGTCTTTAGTTTGCTCGCCAACGACGACGAAATTTGAAGTAGCGCTTTGATAGTGGCTTTCGAATTATCGCGAATTTGGGCTTCGCTGAGACGAAAAGTGCGGGCTTTTTCCTCAAGCCTGTCCAAGTCGCTGCTGGCAGTACCGGCCATCCTCAACCACTCTCGCATGCATTGACTTCCACCTACGATCAGAAAACATCAAAACACAGACGGCTTGTTACCTTACGCGCTCGTAGGATTTAGCACAAATTACCCAAGCGGGGTTGTGGCCTTCCATGACCGCCGATCTCTCCTCTGAATAGAATGTTGTTACCTGCTGCTTCAGTCCCCTAATCAGTATTACAGTGTGAGTTTTTCCGTTCATATCCACGTTTTTCTGCCCTGATTCCTCGTTTCTCCTTCCTCCTTCCTCCCTCTTTCATTAACGTCTCTCCCGTCCTCTTCGATCAATGATGAAATCTGCAGCATGGCGTCGTAACGCTTAAGGCCGGATGTCTGAGATTCGAGATGGAGAAAGACTTGTTTCTTTAGCGCCATATAATAGCCCAGCAGAAATACCAACGTAATGTTACATGATCTGCGCGACTCCGGGTTCACAATGCCACAGAAAAGCGCCAGATCACGGCTTTCCCGCGTGACCAAGCGTTTGACCACTAACGTCTCGCTTCGGCATGTCTCCAAACCTTCTTCTACCTGGCGTGAATTTTCTTTTTCTTTTTGGAGCTCATCATAAAAGGTTCCTAAAGCCCCGCGATAGAAAAAAAGTATGGGGGGGGAGGGATCCAGACTTTCTTGGCAAGGTGGGGTTCATAAATACCGAAACCGATATGGAGACACGCTTTCGGGAAATCAACCGAATCTATCCACGACTCTGTCTGGAAGGCGTGCCACTTATGCCAGGGCGGCCATACTCTCACTCCTACGCACCTATCTACATTCTTCCCTCGAGCCAACGTTTCCTACTCTCTCCTCGACTTCCTTCCACCAAACCTCAAAGCAAGCACACCAACAGCTTGCATGCGCTAATTATCCAAGAGTAGAAAAGTTCTCAAACGCTCTGCTTGTCCATGATTAATCGACATTTACCTTCGGATTCTTAGTTTAAATGATCCAAGTGGCGTAATCACCTCGCACGACCCTCCTCGCTCTCTTCTTCTGAATGGATTGTTGTTACCGGCTGATTCATTCGCGGAATTAGTATCACAACAATCCTCCGTTTATTTCCTGGTTTTCCTTTTCTGCTTTCTTCCATTCTCCCTCCTCCCTCCTCCCTCTTTCTCTTACAACGTCTCTCCCTTCTTCTTCGATTAATCATCAAGTATGCAGCATAGCCTCGGTAACGTTTCAC
>JAOWAR010060004.1:0-20314 GCA_028571005.1 Clathrina lutea
CAGCATAGGGGCCCCCCCCCCCCCCCGCCCATCAAACCTACCCACAATATCTCCTCACGGAGAACCACTGACATTTACTACCGTTGAGTAACCAGCCACCACATAAGCACAAACACGTCCCATACGGCCTCACCTTAAGGCAAAGACAAACTGCATGCGTCCGAGGATCCTGCCTGAACGCCACACTCCAAAGAACTGAAAGCTTTTCTAGTGGATATTCAGTTGCAACTGGACAAAGTTGCAGCTACACTGAGAGAAACAGCACTCAAATAAGGAAAGAGAGACACAATGGAGGAAATCTCTCTCATGTGTGGCACGAACATCTTCCTGATCTTAGCCGACTAATCAGACAGTATCTACCAGTTGCAAAAAGCAGAGTCGACCTTCCTAAACTTCTTGTCCCAAACGCCACTCTTGAACGACAGGTGACAAAAACTCTCAGAGACATCTTGGTTCATGCTGAAAAGGTTTACACACTAACAGGCACCAATCTAACTCTGGGTAAGTTCTGTTGTCTTCATCCCTGTTGCCTGACTTGCCATACAGTGATCAACAGGACTATCACAACAAGAAAGGGGCACACTCGTACCATCCAAGGCCATATGACATGTAACACGGCCTCCTTAGTGTATCTCATAGCAAGCTCCATGTGCAATGCAGCGTACGTAGCGGAAACTTGCAACTATGGGAATGACTGAAGGGACACCGCTCGGATATCCTTAGCAAGGACGCTGCAGTTGGCGTTCTCTTCAACATGGTGGACCACAACCCATACGTATCAGGCCTCGGATGCACAAGCAATGATGTCATGTCTCCGCCTAACGAAGGAAGGAAAAGAAGTGGATCTGCCTTATCAGGGATTCACCATCACTTACATGTGCACAGAGACAACGATATAGACACATTGGATTTGTGATTTTAGTCGGCTTTAGTTTTCTAAACGCATGTCGTTTTCACCTCATTCGATGCTTCTTCACCTTCTGTCTCACCCACCACATGTCACTTTTTCATCACTCTTGGTAGCCTATTTGGTTCTGTATGCTCCATATAATTCGACCTCTCGAGCTTTAATGTCTTCCTCTAAGGAAGGCACAGGCCAAAATGTTAGGATAGATATCTCCGGGGGGGGGGGGGGGGGTGTTGGTTTCCGGTGTTAACACAAAAAGATTTTTCCCCTTTGTATTTTTAAGTCAGAAAACAACGTTAATTTTAATACTTTTTTCAAAATGGCGGTTGCAAAATTATTAGTTCCACCTTAAATCTTCATTTTGTTATCATGGCAACCAGCATTTTCACTTGATCAAACTCGGTCAAGACTTCACAAAAAGGAAGGATCGGGGCTAAGGAAAACTTGAGCTTTGACTTGGGGGGGGACTTTGGAGCTCAAAAAGGCCTGCCCTGGAGCATAGAGTTAAACACCGCATTGACTCACAAGGTTAACTGATCATCAGCTCTTCAAACTTTATGTGGCATTGTTTGGAGTATTTCATGTGACATGGTGAATTTCTAAGAGAAACCTCTTTGGGTTGGATGTGTAGGCAGAGCTCATGTATTGGAACCAGCAGATGCAGAGATTCAAGTGTATAGATAGCCAAACGCACAGTTGGACGGACTGTCCAGCTCTAAATCTCTGCAGTGGCCTCAGTCTTTCACCTCCCCCCCCCTCCGGGAATGCCCTCCCCTGCAGGTGTGCCAGCTCTCTTTCGAAACTGGGACTGTCCATGGTACAGGTCCTCCTCACGCTGGTCTCGGTTATGTGCCTACGCCTTTGCCGGGCAAAGATCACCCAGCCCTAGAACTGGCTACTGGGGAGCACAAGGCTGTTCCTCTTTTACTTATGCCGATGGCTACATTTGTGAGGCCACTTCCCCAGCTGCACTTGGTAGGTTCAGCGAAGTTTGCGCACATTATCTCTCTCTCTCTCTCTCTCTCTCCCTCTCTCTCTATCTCTTGCTCGCTTACTTGCTCACTCGTGCTTTCTCCTCCTCCCATCTTCTCTCTCTTCTCTCCCCTGCCACCCTCCCTCTCTCTTCCATGAAGGCTTTGTCTTTGCTCTGTTTTACGTATGTTTATAACCTGTCATTTCTGAACAGTGCTCGAGTCAGAAATTGTCAGAGGCATTTCTTAGGTTTTGGTCAAAAACCTTGCAGATGGACTAAGGTTTGTTCAAAACTCTCAGCGACATGAGCCCAGGGCTTTTTGACGTCAGCATCCTCGAAACTGCTGGAATTTCATATTCTCTCAGGTAGTCTACAGCTAGTAGCAGCAAAATGAACACAATGTTTTAAGTCATTTCGTGCGTAAGGTTGAGGTGATGTCGCCGGATCAGGTTTGGGACGCCCTAATGGGTTGCCTCAGGGCATTGACGGGGAAAAAAAGACCACGAAGTTTTACCCATTTTCACCATGACAAGCCAGAAGGCACATGGGACACAAACATAGGAAATACAAAAGTTTCATTGGCGTGTTGGCATCATAATCTAGTTCAGAGGTACTAAGATTGCTGAGCTATGGGCTCAAAGCTAATAAGCATGCTACTATTCCTCTTGGTATTTCCCTCTTTTGAAGTCTCCCAGAAGTATAAGCAGGGAAATTGCCAGCCTGGCTGGATTCAGTTCGGAAAGTGGTGCTTCTACTTTGCCACAAAAAGTTCGCAGAAGGCCAGCTACAGCAACGCAGCGATGGGGTGTGTCTCCATGAACGCAACCTTAGTCAATGTCAAGTCGCAGGCACTGTCAGACTTCATCATTGACTATTTCCACGTTAATGAGAAGACTTATTCCCAGCCGACGTGGATGGGACTTCGCCTGGCGGTCCCTTCAACGAAAGTCAGCCTGAACTTTGTCTGGGAGGACAACACCACACTGGCCTCCAGCAACTTCTCCCACTGGGGATGTGGCGAGCCGAACAACTGGGGTGGAACTGAACACTGTGCTCTGATTAATTTTGGAGCAGGCAATGACTTCTCCGGCATGTGGAATGACGACTCATGCAGCAAATCCTACAATTACATTTGCCAAGCCCCAGAGCCAAAATGTGAGCACTCTGTATACGTGCATATGATTGTCAGTGGAAAGGAATAAATCAGATATGTGTGTGGCAGTGCGAGTTTCCCAACGTACTCTATCAGTGGCTGAAGAAGTACTTACTGTGCTGTAGATCATCCCTGATGTGCTTCGCATTCATGTACGGACACTCTGCCTGTTTCTAAATTTGTCTCTGTCTCCCTTCAATGCCTCCCCCTCTCTCCTCCTCTTCCTCCTCCTCCTCCTCCTCCTCCTCCTCTCTTGTCCCTCTCATTTTCTCTCTCCCCCTGGCGTTAGTGGATCCTTGCCCGGACGGTTGGTCGTGGAGTGCGAACTCGCGCAGCTGTTACTACTTTGCTACGACTCCTCGTGCCAATTTCCTCTCCGCGGAGGCTGCTTGCTCAAAAATGCGAGCAAGCTTGCTGACCATTCGTGACAATGCAGAGCAGACTTTTATCAATGGTCTGCTGGACAAGCTGAACCTCGGCAGTCAACAGCTTTGGATCGGGCTTAACGACTCCAACCGAGATGGACTCTACCTATGGAACGACGGCAGCCACCCACTCTACAACAACTTTGACTGTGACTGCAACTGTGTCAACAACAGGAATCAGATTTGTACGATCATCAACGGTGGTGGCAGCAAGCGCGGCAAATGGGATGACACACCGTGCAGTGGAACGTATGGATATATCTGCAAGACTGTCGGTCCTAACATGAGTGAGTGGTGAACCAAAGTTGTTTTTTCGTGTGTGTAAGAGAGAGAGAGAGAGAGAGAGAGAGAGAGAGTTTGAGCGTGTGTGTTTGCTATTGTGCACGTCAATGCTCCAGTGTAGAGGTACAATCAGTTGATAAAAAGCCCGGGAAGCCTTTCCTTGTCACTTTAATGGTAGTCTTGTTACTGACTTTGAGGGAGGTTGATAAGCTTTTGGTAGTGAACCGGCGATCGCAAAAGATATTCATGTGGCCGTCAGGGCCTTTTTCTTACCAACGGATGTGTTTTTTCTGTTGTGAATCTGTTCAACCCATTGATTGATTAATGGCCGTATACACTTAGTAACCATGGGCTTCTCTGTATCATTAAATTGAGCAGAACAGCTGCACCCACTTACACGCGGTAAGTGCCCAGTTGGTTTCTACTTGTTCAAGTCTCGTTGCTACTACTTCGAACTGGGGAGGAAGGAGACATATGCCAATGCCCTGACCAAGTGCAAGGGACGCGGAGCTCAGCTGGTGGTTGCCCAGGATGATGGTGTTATGGATTTCATTCTTCACTATTTCTATCAGGTGAATTCTTAGATTGAAAAGTGGTTTTATCAAAGTCTAAGGATTTAGCAAGCGATCATTCAGGTGAAATCAAGCGTGTTGGAGGTGGCAGATAATTTGCAACAAAGAATGGTTTTCAGCTCATTATCAATAAATCAGTGCCCAAAGAAGATGCCCACTGTAAGCAAGTTTGTGATGAGTTTAGACGCAAAATCGTTACCACGCTCGTTCAGCAGGTACACACATGCATATGCAGAGTGAGTGGGTTAAGAGGGGATCGTGCCATGAAAGTAGTTTTCAGCCCTGGTCCAAGTACGCTCAAGAAATTAGGGATGGCCATGCAGTCTGAGACGGATTAGCTTTTGTGTGAGACATTATTTGATTTCCCAAGAGTGTGCTACCATGCCTTTCACTATTGATAATCTCTGTATGCCAAGAGTGTGCTACCATGCCTTTCACTATTGATAATCTCTGTATGCCCAGAAGGCCAGCTTTTGAGTTTCCTTCAAAGACACAAGCTCTTGCTGCCTTCTATTAATACAGACAAGGCCAACAGTTAGTGAGGCGCTCTGGATCGGTTACGCCAAGCCAAACAACCGACGCTATGCACCCTTTCAGTGGGAGGATGGCAGCTGCTCCAATGTCTCGCGCTGGGGCTGCGGTGAGCCAAATAACTGCTGCAATGGCGAGAACTGTGCCTCGCTTTTGGTCAATGGACGCGATCGCAACTCTGGAAAGTTCAACGATGCCGGCTGCACCTCGAGCTTCTATTATGTCTGCCAGAGGACCGTACCTGGAGGTAAGCCCAATTAACAGTGGATATGGGTTGTCAAAATCCCAAATCAGTCCTCCTATAGGGAGCGCTTCTTTACAAATTCGACCCGCCTACTCTTGAAATTCTCTATGGATTGACACTAAACCAACAACAATGTCAGGAAAGAGCATCCAAGCTTGTGATCAATCTGTAACAGATGCCTTGTGTCTATCGATTGCTCACGCTGGCCACATATCAAAATGGAGTACATATCTTAAGAAATTTAGATGTCGAACACAACCGCTTGGAATCAATGAGTTCAATAAAAAATCCTCTGCAATATCTCGTGGTCACTACGTTTCGGTCAAGAATACTGGACCGGAAGATGGAACAAGTGCATTTAAAGCCATTCATCAAGAAAGCAAAGGCTGTAAGGAGTTAGTGACGGTTGTAGCAGACAAGAGAAGGTCGCGGCGGACTAAGGAAGGGTGGTATTGCTCAATTGCAGTCCACTACGACCATTGCAAGCGAGTGGAGGCTGCAGCAGGCAATCGGCAGCCAAGCGAAGGTGGCAGTGGTTGTTGGCAGCTGCGTGTGAGCAAAGACATGTGCAGAGTAAACATTTGGGGGTTAGAACAAACAAGAACAGTTTTATCGATCATAATGCATTTTCAAAGTATCGTCACTAGCCCATCGATATACCAGTTGATCCGATTTTTATTGACGTTGCGCATGGATTAAGATGATGGACCACCGTCAAACATGTACTTCGATATGTACGCTGATAGTCGATGCACCTTTCTCTCGTTTATTCCAATGAAACCAAACTGGGGCAAACTGTCCAAGATTTTCCCCTTGACGTCAATATATAGTACTGTGTTTAACTTCATGACTGAGATGGAAGCAGACTGAGCTTCCTTGCTCAATTTCTGACAAGCCCAGATGCTGAGTTTTCACACGTCCAAGCCTAACCTGGCAGGCCATTAACGGGAGATATTTTATCCCAATGCCAGGTTAACCGTATGGTTCATGCACTTCTCCCAAAGGCGCAAACTAAATTGATACAGGCTGCACCCTGTCTTGTTGCAGTATCACAGATTCATCAAGTCAGGCGTTGAACGTTTTGGTCTAGAAATTGTTTGACCCAGTGTATTGAATTTTAGGCACGAGTCGTTTTCAGTGTGAGCTGACCAAAAGGCCCTCGTTGTCTTTTAGCAGTCTTTGACGAATTTTCTTTCTTTTTTCTTCCACTTTCCATTCTCAGTCACTACTCCCCCAGTGAAGAAGTGCTCTTGTAAGTTTTGAGTCTGTGGCAAGCCGCTTGCATAGTTCAGTGACAAACACAACATACACACGCTCCGCTTTAGTCAATGATTATCGCTTTTCACTTCATCATTTTTCATGGTCAGAGCTTTCCAAGTGTCTTCCACCTTTTGCTGTTTGGTTCATTTCTTAGTCTAGACTAGCACCTCAAACTGCATTTCACCGACAGTGTGTAATCCTTCACTGCGATGGGTATAAGCACACGAACAGATAGTGCATGTTGTCACAAGCATTTACTAGAAACGTTCATTAGAAAGAACCAGCCAGCATGTTATACTATGAATTAAGCTGGATGAACTTGGTTGTGTCACCTTGATGAACTAGGAGTCATTCTGGACTTCCAGTCTGCTCGCAATGACAAAAGAACATATTGAGAAGGACCGTCCCCACCGCTCCAAGCTAGCTGCTGATGTATCCATTACCCTATTTCCTCTCTTGGTCCTGGGTGCGACCAATGTGACATGTTCCATTGTTCCTTTTGCCTCTGGCAGTGGCTACGTGCCCAAAAGGATGGGTCAAGAACAACGGTAACTGCTATCTGTTCACATTCTCCTCGAAGACTCTCACCTTCGAGGATGCCTCCAACTGGTGCATCGAGCACAACTCAGCGCTAGCAACTGTTGGGGACTCCGCCACCAACCTTTTCTTCACAAACTATCTAAAAGGCTTGCGCTTGACCTCGCAGAAAAGCCTATGGATGGGCTATCGTTCTGGTCAGAGCACCTGGCCAGATGGCACAGCGTTGATGTACCGCAACTGGGACTGTAAGTCCTGGTATCCAGGCTCAAATTGGTGGAGCCGAAACTGTGGCTATTTGTTCACCACCGGCCAGCAGGTCGGATTGTGGGGTGCCGACAGCACATACGCTCGGCGTGATGGCTACATCTGTGAGATGACAGCTCCGGGAACTACAGCCATAAGCAGTATGTTGATTGTGTTTTCTCTGCGGCATTTGTCATTACCCTCTACACTATCTAGGCCTGTCACAAGATCATTTATGACTATCCCCAATGCAATATTCTCCAAATTTCCTTTTGTAGACGGACTCATTACAATGGTATAGTTATGAGCAGACTGTGGGAACTATGGTTATAGCATGTGCCAGGAGAGTCTTTCCTGGTGTCTATGACCCATGGAGACAATATACAACTTATTGTTCTCTTTTCTTTCTATCTGTCTTCTTTCTTCCTTGTCCTCCTCGACCTGCTCATCCTATTCATCCTCCTCGTCCTAATCCACCACCCTTCGTCTTTCTCCTCCTTGTTCTCTTTGTCCTTATCCTCCTGCTCCTTCTCCTGCTCCTGCTCCTCCTGCTCCTCCTCCTCCTGCTCCTCCTCCTGCTCCTCCTCCTGCTCCTCCTCCTCCTCCTCTTCCTCCTCCCCTCTCTCATCATCCTTCATTTTCTTCCCTCCAGAGTATGGTAACTTTACGCAAGGAACATGCGACAAGGGCTGGGTGCAGAATGGAGACACTTGCTATTTCTTTGAGTTGAAAGCTAAGTTGTCACATGGCGCAGCATTAGCAGACTGCCGCAAGAAGGGTGGACTTCTTGCAAGTCTGGCCACAGCGAAGAAGAACGGGTTTGCGGTGCAGTACATGATGCGCTACCGGCCTAGCTTCGGCCAGCCAGTGTGGATCGGGTTGTACCAAAAGACACCCACAAAGCCCTTCACCTGGGAGGATGGTACTCGTGTAACCTACACCAACTGGGGCTGTGGTGAACCAAACAACCATGGTGGGTCGGAAGACTGCACAGCGATGGGCTTCGGCAGCGGCAACTTCGGCTCATCCATGTGGAACGATGATGGCTGCTCTAAAGCATTCAACTACATGTGTCAGAAGCCAGCTCCCATCAGTGAGTGACAACAGATTTGCCTTGAAAAGTTTTAGTAGTACTCCGCACTGCGGTAAGCTATTTGAAGTCATAGTCACGTCTTCCCATACTTGGTTAAATACCCACCCCAGATTAGAATGACCGGTCAGGTAGCTGATGTTCAAAGTGCTTCGCTGGGCTGGATGCGTGGCTAGCTGATTGTCGGAATTCACCCTTAGCGTAAATGGCTGTCAATTGCCAGCCTTTGTAAACGACATAAAGCTTGAAGAGAAGGCAGTTATTCCATATTATCACAATTATTATTTAGCTCAACAACCAGTGAGCCTCACAAGCCTTGATCAAGACACTAGACAGCACACTAGACAGGCAAGAAATCAGGCATCTCTTCACATCCCCGCATAAGGCAAGATTGGAGATGGTGTACAAATGCAGTTAGCATTACAACAGCTGAGAGCTGTGCGTACACATCTGTGTTTTCCAATGATGTGAAGAACGGCTCTGGAGGAAACTTTCTTATGCGCGCTTCCTGCATGAGACATCGCGACAATACCCTGCATATTTATTGTGGTCAGATGATGGCCGTAATTACAACACGATTTATCACCATTGTGACTGCACACGCAATTTGTCAGGATGCCTCTACTTTAATATCCCCGTAATAACAGATTGTTCCAAGTCTGAAGACACTCCTAGGCACGTTATGGCAGTTTCAAAACTGACTAGATATCTTGACAGATGCACCTCAGGTTTTGAATGGTGAAAAAAATTCAATTTTGGGAAAAAAACACTCCCCACTGCCATTCCTTGGCTTTCTTCACCTTTTCTTCCTTGTTTTCTCATCCTGATGTGGGAAAATTGTCCGCATTTAATCTGATCGCAGTTCTCTTTTCCTCCTTGTTGCTTCTCTCCTCCCTTGTCGCCATTCTTTTCTTTCGCAGTTCTTCCTTGCCCGGCTGGGTTCTTCCAAAATGGCAACAACTGCTACCTGTTCAATTACACCGCCTCACTCACTTACGCACAAGCACAGGCCGCCTGCATGAAGCGCAATGCTTCCCTTCTCACCGTCCGTGATGGCATAGAGCAGAACTTCCTTGTTGCTATCCTATCCAACCTTGTCCCCGGCTCGGTGGTGACCAAGCGCCTTTGGATTGGGCTGACAGACACTGACAATGACCAAGCATACCTGTGGCCCGATAATTCAAACTCCGTTTATGTCAACTGGAGGTGTGGTCAGCCTGCGAATGGTGGAAGAATGAGCTGTGTGACCATGCAAGTTGGCCAGGCTACTGGCAGTGGCGTTTGGGATGACGCATCATGCTCTTCAAACGCTGATGGTTATGTGTGCAAAACATTTGCCATGGGTTCCAGTAAGTTTAAATGTGGCAGGTTGCATATTTCTGACTAGTTTCTGTCTGTCTATCTGTCTGTTTGTCTGTCTGTCTGTCTGTATATTCGTTCCTGTCAGTTTGCTGGGGTGTTTGGGATCATAATATTATGTGATCAGTGTGCATGTGTTAAGATTCACACCCCTGGAGCTAATTTCAGAAAACTTGGAAAAAGCATATACGCCATTTTTTCATTATTGTTTGGTTGTTTGTTTTGTGACTGCTTGTATCTGATACCAAGCATGTGCCTTATATTACAGAGGAGCCTCTTCACCCAACAGTACAGGGCAAGTGTCCAGCCGGTTGGGTACAGTTTAAGGAGTTCTGCTATTATGCAGCGTTGAGCACAGCTCAGCAGGCCACCTTTTCACAAGCAGACACACAATGTCGACAGCGCAATGGCACACTCCTGGTGGTCCACGACGAGAGTGTTATGACTTTCGTGTCGCACTACATTCTGCAAAGGCAGCCAACATTCAGCACAGGAATCTGGCTGGGTTTGACCAAGACGTCCGGAAACCGATATGGTGCGTTTCAGTGGGTGGACAAATCATGCTTCGATTACTCCAAGTGGGGCTGCGGCGAACCCAACGATTGCTGCTCGGGCGAAAATTGCGGTGTGATCTCAGTCGGTACCAAGCACCCGAGCTCTGGGTTCTGGAATGATGCCTCATGCTCCAGCCAGTTCAGCTACATCTGCCAGAAACCTGTTGACAAGAGTATGTTGAGTGTGTTGTCTCATTGAATGCTTCTCATACAAAAGGATTGACAAAGTAGCAGAGTAGATGCACAATGGATTGGTTGGGACATAAGACAGAGAATTTAAGTGAAGCAATGGTCGGGGATCAAGTGAATAGTTGGCTGAATGATTTAATGGGTGATTGGGTGGATGTGCAGATTAGTAGATGCGGGATGATCGTGCATAGAAGTGTGGGAGTCAGTATGGGAGAGTGCAGCAACAGCCATTGTGTGACTCAGTCCTGTCATATTCGAAATTTGTCATATTCAATTTTTGCTCTGGCCCTAACTTTTCTTTTCACTGTTCCCAGCGGATCCAAAAGTCATTGCTGCTCTCACTCCATGTCGATGTAAGTGATTATCAGTAGCCGTACTACAATACATTGTTGCTTCTTCGGGCTCCCTATCCTCTTATAGGAAAAACGATGCAATGGCCAGACGCAAGGCGTGTCTAATGGAAGAATAGCGAATAAGACTTTCAAATGCCAAATTTCAGCAGCACACATTCTTCTACATAAAATTTTGCCATGGGGACTGAGACTTTTTGCATTGAATTTTTTGAGCATTCTGGGCTGTATTTTTGTACGTCTTTGCATGCATTTATGTACTTGTGTGGGCGCGTGAGCTAAGGAATGTTGTATTGTTCATGTGTAAATGTGTGTATGTGTGTGCTTGTCAATGCATATTAAACAGGGTCAACCAAGTGTCCGCCATTCTGGACGAAAGCTGCTGCCGGTCCAAGCTGCTTTTGGGCCACGACCACTCAAAGGAAGACCTTCTATGATGCGGCAAAAGACTGCCAACTTCGCGGAGGAGCACTGGCAAGCGCCGCTGATGCTTCCCAGCAAGCCCTTCTTAAGACCTTCTTGCAGAGCGTCAATGTCTCGTCTATGACCAAGCTCTGGATTGGCCTAGACAAGAACTCTGGCTTTTCCTACAAGTGGACAGACGGCACGCCATCCATGTATCGTAATTGGGAGTGCACCCAGAAGAAGTCAGGAAACTGTGCTTTTGCGCTGGCTGGTGCAGGTACTGCCACTGGTCGCTGGGGCCTTGGCTCCTGCTGGTCAAGCTCTGCGGCCGACGGCTACGTTTGCCAGCTGATGTCCAACGGTCCGCAACGTAAGGAGAAACGATCACGAGTAGAGAAACTCTCTTTTTTTTTGGGGGGGGGAAGGATTATTGTTCATCGCTGTGCATGTTTTGCAAAATCAAGCTTGCTCTTTGGTGACAGTTATGGAAACAATCATTATAGAAGCTTCTAGGCAGGAAACTAAAGTGATGAAAATCATGAAACACACCGATAATCTGATAAATTTATGATCAACAAGAAAATGGATAATACTGATTGAAGAGAATTATTCCCATGTTCAAATGGCAAAACAGTAATAGAAAGAAATAAAGAGTAGCAGCACTACACTGTTGCACCACACTGTTGCACTACACTGTTGCATTCTCACCATTTGAAGAGGCTGTACACTGCCAGTAAGAATGACGAAAATTGCAAATTCATGTAGTTACTGATGAGGTGGGAAGAAATTTTTTTCAACGATAGAGTCAAGTACTTTAGTTTGATACCATACTTTGCCTATGGTCCCTTAAAGAGTCTTTGAAGTTCTTTACTCTGAATATTTCACTCTGAAGTGACAAAAAATTTCTCTTCGCAAGTGGCAAGCATATTAGTTTCAACTCTGATGATGGCCACACTGAATTTTTCAATTATTTTCTCTCCGTTTTGCGGATATGTTCATGTCTGATAAGAAGCTCAACCATTGGTGGCAGTGTTTCATGATCATATCTTCCTTTTGCACTCCTGCAGACACGCCGTTGGTTTTGGGGCAAGGGATTTGCCGGCCTGGCTGGTACCAGCGCCGTGGAACATGCTACAAGTTTGAGACTACATTAAGAAAAAGTTGGCAGGCTGCCAGCAGTGCTTGTCGGGCAATGAACAGCAGCCTGGCCATGATCAAGGACGACTTAACTGCCAACTACATTCTCCACTACTTCATACAGGTTTGAAACAGGAGACCAACGCATCTTCTGATGTTGGATGGGAATGTTGCGGTCCCTCTCTCTTTCTCTTGCTCTCTTCTTCTTTCTCTTGCTATCTTGTTCTCCTGTCTCTTTTTTTCCTCTCTCTTTCGCTCTCTCTCTCTCTCTCTCTCTCTGCTCTGGAATGGAAGGTTTCTCTTTTATTTTTGGTGGGTGTGTAGAGCCCTGTGAAGGTTTGAAGCCGCTCTGTTAAATGATATGAAATAACACGAAGCAGGCGGCAATATGAATCGGCTTCTGACACACCTTTTAGGGTACACAATAGAAATCTATTCTAGCCTGTGTAATTTTAAGAAAGGGTCGTCTGGGAAAGCTGGATTGAATGGGCGTCTGAGCATGCTTCCTTAAACTTGAAACATACAGCCCGTCCCGTCCTCTTTTAATATTCTTGTTTATCTTGTTATCCCGGGTGCGCAGATGAAGGCAAGCTACGACTTTGCCCTGTGGTTCGGTCTTAACCAGAAGACTCCCAACGACCCATTCCGGTGGTCGGACGGCACATCACTGTCCTTCACCAGGTGGGGCTGTGGCGAGCCGAACAACTTCGGTGGAAACGAAGACTGTGGAATCCTTGGCATGGGACTTCGCAATGACCACTCCAACCTATGGAATGATGACACTTGCTCGAAATCCTTCAACTA
Organism: Clathrina lutea; assembly: GCA_028571005.1. Lineage (NCBI taxonomy): Eukaryota > Metazoa > Porifera > Calcarea > Clathrinida > Clathrinidae > Clathrina > Clathrina lutea. Next base: position 13,019 of record JAOWAR010060004.1, read on the forward strand.
TATCTGTGAGGCGCCCACTGGACAGCTGTCACCATGCAGCCTTGGCTGGGAGTACAACGCTCAGTCAGACACCTGCTTCTTGTTCGTTCCCAAGAAGCTGACCACATTCCAACTGGCGGACGCCGCATGCAAACTTACGGAGCCGGGAGCATACCTGGCTACCATTTATGACCAACAGGAGCAGCAATTCATCAACAGCCAGCTCAAGATGATGAACCTGACAGGCTCCGACAAGCTCTGGATCGGTCTGCGAGACGGCGATGGGGACGGTGCCTACAACTGGACGGGTGGGTGGAAGACGTGGAACATGTATGCCAACTGGGATTGCGCGTCGAAAAGCACACAGAAGTGCACACACTTGTTGGGCGGTGGAGCCAAGCAAGGACAATGGGACGCTGAGGACTGCTCCATGCAGCGGGGCTACATCTGTCGCTGGGACGTCACCCCTAAAACTAGTGAGTTTCTTGCGCATGGATTGTAATCTTTTTGAATGTGTGATGAGTGGCTGGAAGCCGATTGTAGTGAAATACTATTATGTGAGAATAGTGAAAATGTAGGCCTCTTTCCTTGTGTCTCTGTCTCTCTGCTTAAACCCCAAAGCAAGCATTCCCTTGCATGTCAGTCAAATTATATGAAAATCAGTTGAGGCCAAGTGGCCCCTATTTTTGAGGATAAGCTCAGAACGCCTTGAGTAGGTATCCCGATGTTTGTGTGAGGTGGTGACCGCTTATGAAATGCTTCAAATTCTTGCCAACAGTTTGGCAAGTGCATGCAATGCCTCTAAATCAATTGGACGTGTGAAAAAACACATGTGTACATTTTCTCACCATGCCCAAACGAAAACTGCCATTTTTCGAAACCCTGTATCCTTTTGTATAGGTTTCAGTCATTTTCTTATTTTTGTAAATTTCCAATGACACAATTCTGACTGGCTTTGTTGGAAGTCGATTTAGCCTTCCAAAATGGCTGTTCCACAACTTGTTTTAGCACACACCCTACTTCTCGTCATTTACCTTCGCCCCTGAAATACTTGGCCCTATGGTGGGAGAAGATACTATGAGCGAAGGCCTGCGCTAAGCTTTCCTCAAAGCAAAGTTTTCATTTAGTAACTGCCAACATGTTTATGTGACATCTGTGCTTTTGTTGTCGTCAACAAAAGACACTGAATCTTCAAAACCGCCAATCTCACAACAAATGAGAGGATCAGGTTGGCACGAACCTAATGTTCGATTATAACCGCTGGAAATTACTGAATAACCAGTGCTTAAAGTTGAAAGTGTTACCCCCTGGGCATTCTTTTGCCGGCAAACGCCAAGATCTAGATTTTGCCAGTAGCTGTTTAACCAACTATAGATATCTAATGATAAAATTCCATCATCATGCTTTTTAGGGAAAACAAGTTTTTAGAATCGCATCACAAATGAAGTCTGAATAAGGAATTTGAAATGAGCCACTCCTTTCTCTCACAGCAATCTAGAAATTGACATGCAAAAGGAAATGAATGGTAAGGAGTTGTTATTTCTGATAATGAAGCTGTGTTGTTTGTTGGTCGTCTAGACAACATGTACGAGGAGATTCAAGGACAGTGCAACAAGGGCTGGCTGGAGTTTGATAATCTCTGCTGGAAGTTCAACTTCACCGCATCGCTCACGTTCGATGCTGCCGAGGCAGCTTGCAACCTCTCTGCACCAGATGGCCACCTGGCCTCGGTGCGCAATGTCTTCGACGCCAGCTTTATCACCCGTGTGATGACCAAGCGCTTCCAGAACATCAAGCACCAGCAGGACATATGGATTGGCTTCAAGAAGAGAGGCAACAGCTACAGCCAGTTCCAGTGGACGGATAAGTCGTGCAGCAACTACTCTGAGTGGTATTGCGGCGAGCCGAATAACTATGGCTGGAGTGGTGAGGACTGCACTGAGCTACGATATGGACCGACCTCATCTGGAAGCAGCTGGTGGAACGATGTCGGTTGCAGCAGCAAGTACAACTTCATCTGTTCAGCCCCGCTTCCACAAGGTGTGTATACATGTATATGATACGAAGTTGTGTGCAAGTGTGAATGTATATGCATAATACTGATAGAATAAACAAGAAATTGGCCAATATCATGATTCCCTGTGATGTGTATGTGATTCCATATAGTGTGTATGTGTTTGAGAGGGTGAGTTAGTAGGACAATTGGGTAAATGCTTCTCCAATCTGTTTCCGTTGTGCATTCGATATGTGTTTGATATCGAGATGATCTGCTAAGGGTTCACCACCAGTCATCAGAAACACTAGCTTAAGCTCTGCAGCCAAAAAGTGTCCCTCCTGACTTCTATGCCCAAACTATAAATTTTTTTTAACGTGGAATCAGCTGTTTTTCTTCTGCTGCTCATAGTTTTGTTTTTGCATTTAATGCTTAACTTTCTTAAAATTTGCATCCTTTGGTTGTCATCTGTCACCAGCTGCCATCAATCCAACGCCATGTGTCGGTAAGTAAGTCATTGCTGTTATTGGACCATTGTGTTTGGATAATAAAAAGTAGGATTTTGTGGTTTGAGAGAAATGATGATGATCACTTTTTCACTGTGTATATCAGAATCACATTGACCCATGATGCGGTTATACACCACCTCTTGATCCTTGCTTTTTGAAGGCTCCTTCTGAAGATCCAGCCCTCCCTCCTTCTATCTCTCCCCCTCTCTCTCAATGTTAACTAAGCACAAAGGGAAATAAAAAAAAAATGGCAGCTGGTGAGGCATTCTGGGACACAATAGGCTGACAGTTTTGTACTTTGTTATGCTTTTCTCGTTGACACTTTGCTCCTGTTTCATCCTACAGCTCAGCAGTGCCGCGATGGCTGGATTTCCTACAACCGGAGCTGCTACAAATTTGTCACCAACGACACGCAACTCATGAAGGACGCATCTAACGTTTGCCAGAAAGAAAACGCTGCCTTGGTGAGCATCACCGACTTCAACGAGGAGAAATGGCTAAAAATGCAGCTGAAGAAGCTAAGTCTGCCATCAGAAAAGCGGCTGTGGATCGGCATCAATGACCAGAACACGAACGGCGACTGGCACTGGCCTGATGGTACCCCAGCATTCTACCGCAACTGGAACTGTGACTGGGAGAAGGGCCTGTCGGGCTCGACCTCGTGGAACAAGCGGTGCGTCTACATGTTCGCTGGCAACGACACGATTAATCGCACTGGGGAATGGGGAGGCAGCAGTTGTTACTCCCGTGGCCCAGAAGGCTACATCTGCGAGGCCTCTCCTGATTTTGGTACGTCAAAAATAAAAAATTGTAAACAACTTTGATCTGAGATTGTCCGAGATAGCGCTTGAAGGTCGATTCCTTCCTGCTCTGGGGGTTTGTCTCTTTTCTAATGCAAGGATTGCTTTAAACACGTTCCCAACTTGTAAGCGTATCTTTTGACGGGGAAACTAAATGGGTGTAGTTCTCCATCTTTCTTCTTTTTGATTGGTCAATGCGCACTGGATTCTCCCCTTTCTTCGCATGTTTTTTTTAATTTCTTTTTGCTGTACTTTTTGCTGTACTTCTTGCTGTACTCCTTGCTCTCCCGCCCACTCTCCTATCCTCCCCCGCTCTCATTTCTTTAGATGCCTCCCGTATGATGTACCCACGAGGCACGTGCCCACAAAACTGGTACTACTTCCAAGGCCAGTGCTACTTTTTTGAGACAAGGGTGTCAGCGTCCTGGTCCTACGCGAACAACACCTGCGCCCAGAAGGAGGGACAGCTTGCAGTCTTGGATACGGTGGACAAGAACACCTTTGTGCTTGACTTTATGATTGCCCACAGCATCCAGTTCTCGTCTGGCAGTTTTTGGATTGGTTACTACCAGCCCGGAGGCAAAGACCCCTGGGTCTGGGTCGGCAGCAGTTCAAGCAGCTACACAAACTGGGTGTGCACGGAGCCGAACAACCAAGGAGGAAATGAAGACTGTGCTGGAATGTGGATTGGCCATAACAACGAAAACTCCGGCCGCTGGAATGATGCACCTTGCTCCACGAATAACCATTTCATCTGCCAGATGGACGCACCTCTCCCAAGTAGGTTGCCTGTTATAATTAATAGAATAATTGTTATAATTAATAATTTCATGCAGCAGCAGCAGGCTATCAGCGTGAAAGCTCAAAGGGTGGACTGGTTCGAGAGTTCGAGAGTATATCCCTACTTCTGTTCTCATTCATGAAAGCTAGCTAGAAGACCAAGACATTATCTCCCTCTGAAATGAAATGAAAGAAAAAGAAGAGTATGTTGTTCTTCTAAGGGCTAAGATAAGCCTGTTGTCCTTGTCAGCCACTCCTCCGCCAACGACACAGCCACCCACCACGACGTTGCCAACTACCCAGGCACCAACAACTAAACAACCAACCACCAGACCTCCGACGACCAAGACACCTAGCACCAGGCCTCCAACCACTACCACGCCAACTCCTACCACTAAGCCACCTACTAGCACACCAATGACTACTGCTGCTCCCAGCACAACAGCCCGGGGCCAGACCACACGGCCGTCCCGCATTTCCTCAACAGCACCAACACCAACTCTCGGCAATGGTGTGTTCATGCCATCCTCCCTCTCTCTCTCTCTCTCTCTCTCTCTCTCTCATCTGCGTCTTCCTTCTAACAAATTCTAAGAGATCAAGCCTCCCATAAGGATGGCCTGCATGACGACTTGAACCTCGTTCATCATCTAAAGCCAATGGTGAACCAAGTTTTGGAGCTAAAATTTGAAATTTTTATAGGGGATTTTGCATGGCACTGAGCTTCAGTTTATTTGGTTTGTAAACGACAAGAAATCAATGATAAAGAATGACATTAAGGGTGAGATGAATGAGTGGTAAGAGCTAAGACATTCGGTGCACTGTGTTATCTTCAGCTAGCCATCTGATCAGATCGGTGTTGAAAAGATTGCCGGGAACCAACGAAAGTGCCTCAATAATGAGAGAGATCAACAAGATTGATTCAACTTCTGAAGTTCAATTTCTGATAATTTCATCTCTTGTTTGATCCATTTTTTTCTGCTTTCATCCTTCCACGTGCCCTCTTTCTCTCTCCCTCCCTGTTGCACTCCTTGCTGTTCCTTCCGCACGACTCCTTTCTGTCTCGCGTGTAATTAACCTTCCATCCCTCTTACCCACCACTTCCGCCATTGGCCACTCACTCACTCTTTCTCCTTCTTCCAGACATCCGACAGTACGACAATGATGCCTTGAAGCGGTGGATTGGGAGCCTTCAGGATGGACGCTTCCAGAACCTGATCCCACTCCTGGGGAAGTACAACGGAGAATCATTGGCAGAGCTCACCCAGGAAGAACTGGAAAACATTATAAACAACAAGACGGAAGCAGATGCCTTTTTCGAAGCTGTCAGAAGACATGTCCCAACGCCAGGTAGTCACAGAAGACTCCATGTTTTTTTTTATTGAATGTCAGCAAATTTGCCATTTTTCTCCACCGAACCATGTAGAAGGGGTTTTTGAAGCTGTTTCTTTGGGTTTGTTTTAAACTTGCCGATCAGGATTTTTCGGCTAGGGTCCGCATTTGCCTCAGCAACTGCTTCTGGATCAAGACTATGGCTCATAAAGGTTGAAAGTTGAAACTATTCCGATTGGGCCAAGAAAGTTTTGAAAAGATCAGAAAATTAATGCCAGTGTATACGTAACTTAAAAGGTTACTCTAAAGAGTTTACTTCTTTGCGACTCAAATCATGACTACTGGCCAGCCGTGCGTGTATTTCGGGTGCAGAAAGAATGGGAAATAATCGGCCAGGTCAAATATGTCTGTGGCCTTGGACATCTGCGGCCTGGCTCCTTCTAATCTCTTGCTTTACGGAAAAAAGCAACTAAGGAGCTTGTAATGAACTTCTTTACGTTTTTGGTCAAGCTTCACTAGTATCCATTCATATGAACACAACCTGTTCGGAGTTTCTTTTTACCAGTTTTGGCGGCTTCGAGAGAAAGACCAAGCACGCCAGCTTGCACTCAGTGACTTGTGAAGGAGATGTAAGAGGATTAAACAGCATGACCTTTTTTTTTCTCTTCCACACTTCCCCAGTGAGGCAGCCTGGGAGTCAAACCTCATTGGGGCACACGGAATTCCTAATGTGAACAGCCAAGAGCAGCATTCAGCCTGCCAGAAAGAATAATCCTGGCTGTTATAAGGGGCCGTTCACAAACATTGGCATTTTTTTTCAAAATGAATCGAGAAGGGCAGATACCATGACTTTCCTGTTCTGGTATAATTGTAGAACATTTTGTCTTACATTTATGAAGCATGCATCTCTCTCGATCTACTAATCAAAATACTGTCTCTTATCAACCTTACCGTTTTAGAGCAAGAAATGAATTGGCCCAATGTATCATCTGAGCTGACAAACTTTGGCTGGATGTTGACAGTATAGAGAAATCTATGAGACTGATCAGGCTCTCATATCAGACAATGCAAGCAGTCTGCAGTAGACCTTGGATTAGTCAATTCCACTGTTACCAATTCAAGGCCAGTAAGCGGCTAGGACTTGAGGCCAACCCAAAATGTTTCTGGGAAAAACAACTTGAGCTTTAAAACGTGGTTGAAGGTATTTGAAAGGAACACAACTCTAACATTCCCAGCTATCACTATTTTTAAGCCTCTTCTATTTTTCTGTCCGTCAGCTCCACTCGGCAGTGGTGATTCGAGCTCTGACCTCGGCACTGGTGCAGTTGTGGCAATCGCGATCAGTGTAGTAGCACTTCTTTTGGTAGTTGTGGCTGTGATCTATGTCACCTGGGCGCGCCGGTCTCCGATGTCCGGCCAGAAGGTGGCATACAGCAGCAAGTGAGTAAACTAGAACGGAGACATTGTGACAGCCAATGTTTTGTCAGTTTGAAACAATGTTGCCTATTTCCAAGATTTTGATCATCAGAACAGAAACAGGACAGCTGGCTGGACAATTTAAAGCTGGGAGCCTGGTGATTACTCGCACAGCATTTCTGCTTGTGCAGCACAAGTGTGGCGCCAGGCAGTTTTTGTCCCTAAAGGTGCACGTGATTTTTGCATCAGCTTGTTTCGATACAAGAGACCCACTGAACAGAGTATTTATGAAAGAAGAGTGGCCCATATCGAGTTGTTCCAGCGAACTTTACAGGCTTCCGTGTTGGCCGGATCCAGACTATGCGCAATCAAAATTGTGCATTCGTGCATTGAAATCCCGCGTGTGATGCACGTGAGCTCGCGCGATGACCGATAAAATTCCTGGCCGCTGATTGGTCGGTGCTGAGGCGGGGCACTCGAAGCTCCCACT
>JAOWAR010060116.1:0-12903 GCA_028571005.1 Clathrina lutea
GCAATTCAACCTGTATCACACTTAGTAATGTCACCTATCAAAGTTGCACCAACACATTCCTTTGACTATAAATGTACCACTTTCTTACCTGTTTATTCACACATCTCCATGTACAAGTCTGAAGAAGTAATGGAGTGAAAGATCTTATTTGACCCAAGAAGAATTCGTGCCGCTTTGTTTCGTGTCTTGATTCAATTACCGACTTCAAATATTATAGAGGAAGGAATAAATCTCAGCATCAAGCGTCTAACGAAGCATGCAGTAATCTAGAAAGAAAAAAAAAACTAGAAGGAAAATGCTGTGATTTGGCGCTTGGAAAAAGCTGTTCGTATTCCAGGGACAAGATACGCAAATTCTGTTTTTCGCTTGAAGGCAAAGGGCTGACCACTGGTGGCTTTTCTATTCTAGAGCCGCCAAGCTAGTCTGTCATGGTTGCCACACACGACGAGCCTGTTATAGTTGCCGGCAGCAAGACTGTCAAGCTTTCGAAAAATTATTTCGAAAAGAATCTAAAGATACAAAGTGCAGACATTTCCGTAGTGCCTTACCAGGAGGTGGACTCCTCAACCATGCGTCGCACGCAGTGAGCCACGGCCAGTTGATTCTCACTGAGCCCGTCATCGATGGTCAGGTTGTAGCGCTTGTGTAGCATATCAACGATAAAGCCGGAATCGGGCACCAGCTCATCGCCGAGTCTGATGTAGGGAAGCTTGCCTTTGGGTGCTCGCTGCGTACGGGTAAACTCCACATGGTAGGGGATCTTGTTCATGCGAAGGAATGTCTCGAGCTTCACAACGAATGGAGACAAACTGGGACCGTGCTTGGGATTGGGGGGCCGAGGGAAGACGTAGACCGTCATTTCACTGGACATTCGACCGTCCATTTCTAAAAGACCGAAGTCCTAATAGGGATCGGAACCTTCGAACTTCAACTCTGCAAAAGAACTTTTTTTGGAGAATGAAGCTAATCGCGCCGACAAGCTTTTCGGAATCTTCTCGTCGAGACGAAACTTAAACTGTTTTCTAAGAGCCGATTTTCGTCAATTACTGAAAATCGGGTTGGTGTCTTCCTTTGGTTTGTCCAAAAAAAACCAGCCACTTTTGTAGGAGAGGGCGGTCTGTATGTCACGTGACCAAAGGCCAGAGTCACTCGTTACCAACTCCCGGCCCGGCTCCAGGACTTTTGCCGAAGCGAGGGCTTTCCTACACAATGAAAACAAGTGAGAGCTGAGCGATTCACACCGCTAGACACCTCATTCCTTTAAACGGTTAACCGGCATGGGGACTGAGACCTCGGGCGTGGTCGATGGGAACTAAACGACACACTGAGAAAGAGGATACAGTCTAAATTTGGTGCGTTAGTTGAGATGGGACTTGTCCTGCCAGGTACCTGGAGGCGTGTGTGGTCTAAGGCACGATTTCTGGCACAGCGATGGGCGTCTTCGGTTAGAGCGTTGCGCAACGGCAGGCGGATTCTCCGCCGCAAGTCAACAACTGCCAGCGGAAAATTTCGCCGGTAATGTCGCTGGGAGCGTTGGCCGGTGGCGAGTGCGCGCTGATTACCAGACATCGTTACCCCGAAGTCCGGAGGACTAGGTCCGGTTGTGGCGCAGAGTCCGCGCATCCTCAGGTCTGGTCACGTGAGTGAATGGCCAACCGTACGGGATGTTTGGCGCCGGCTGGCACGCGTCGCGGCGCTTCATTCCGGGAGCATTGCTCAATCACTTTCCTCTCAAGATATTGACACTCCACTTTAAATTCTCCACGTTAAATTTCGGGCCAAGCGATCCGGCCGCCTGGCTCACCGTTTCCACGTCTTAGGAGCTTGGCGCGTTAGCTTCATCGACTATATAGCGCGAAGTTTCTGCTCCCAGTGCATGCACTGGCTGCATGAGTACGTTTCTCAGGACTGGTAGTCGAGTCCGATCACCCTTTGTCTAGGTTCATGGCCGCACTCCGATGAAGACAACATGAAAAAACACACTTTCATTTTTCTAAGGCTCCTCCATGAAAAAACACAAGGTTGCATCTTCGCTTACGCGCTCAGCTAAGTCCAGGCACCCAGCCGACCGAGGAATCCTTGGAGGGGCTGACAGGAAAGAATCAATCAGTCCCTCCTCAGACTCCAGACCCGTAGAGAACTTGAAGGAAGTGCATTCTTCTTTTAATGCGACGAGTATGCAGATGCGGCAGAGGCTACAGGTATCCTTCCTGCTTACCGTGAGTTCTCTCAGCTGCAGATCAGAGCTGGGAGGTGATTAGCGATCGATTCGGTCCTGACATTGCACTAGCGTGAGAGGATCATTGCGATCGATTCGGTCCTGATATTGCAGTAGTGTGAGAGGATCATTGCGATCGATTCGGTCCTGATATTGCACTAGCGTGAGAGGATCATTGACTGAGCCTTGATTGGCACATCACTGGGCTCCAAAGTTGCGAGTTTCCCGGCCTGTTGAATTCTCCTCCGTTGAGGTGGTACTAGGGCTTCTCGCAGAGGCTCGCTGTGTCACGAGTGAATTGGCCTGAACAATCGAGAAGGTCAACATGGTCAACGTCGACAAGAAAAGACGTCAACGGTGCAGCGAAGACGAACTCACTCAAGGCTGGGCATGGTTATACTGCCGTTGATGACTTCATGAGCATGGCGAGAGAGCGACTCTCCGGTGTGAGGACCACCACATGCAGCGTTTCACTTCTCCCATGACAGTTTTCCCTGTCTATTTCCTTGCTCCCGTTAAAATTAATTCAAGCTCAGAGGCATCATCTATCTTCCTACTTACATTCGTGCTTCATACTTTTTTTAACGGTCTCATTCTTTCTCTCTCTCTATGTCTTTCTCTCTCTGTCTCTCTCTGTCTCTCTCTCTCTCTCTCTCTCTCTCTCTCTCTCTCTCTCTCTCTCTCCCTCTTTCATAGCTTGTTTGCATACACTTCCATCTTTTCAGTTGCTTCTTTGCATTTGCAAACCGTCTATCAGTTTGTCTGTCTGGATGGATTTGCTTCAATGCTCTGCACCAGTACCAGTACAAGTTTAATGATGGACCAGCTGGAAGTGCCATACTCAGCGGCGTATGTGCAAAGCGTACACCACAAGCTATGCTCATTTGCAATTTATGGTGAGCTCAGATGTGAAGTGCATCATGGCATCAATTCCCAGTCTTGCCAGTAAAGTTTTCGCATTCTCCAGCAGTAGTCCTCTATGTTCTTCAGCTCTGTCTTGATCAGCTTTTCCTGTGCAGAGCCAGGCAGCACCCAGAGGAACTCTGCCAGGCTGGCAAACACGGTGCAATCTGTTGTGCTTGGCCGGTCTCCCAGGATAAACGACTTCTTGCCAAGAATATGAGAGATCGCTCGGAGGTCGTCTTCGGCAAACGCTGCCACTTCCTGCGGAGAGTATCGGCCCATGCCTTGTGCGTGTAACCATCTGCGGACGCGTGGTCGCATCAAACGGAAATAGCCTCGCACAAAGATAGTCACCCGGGGCATGAACAGGCCAGGGGTGTCCTCGTATGTCTCTACCCAGCGGCGGTATACAATCGTCCTGCAAGAGACAAGGGGGAGGGGGATGAGCTCAAACGTCCTTTTTTTTTCTTTTTTCTTTGCAGTCTGACTGATGTCACAATGGACACAAACAAGCAGCCCCAGCACCACACAACGCTTTTCAGAAAACATTTTAGCTTTCACTTATGAGGCCTATGCCCACTTCAGATCAGTCATGGTGCTTCTTATCGCCCTGGACGACTCATTTAATTTTAGTTTATTCGAGTTTCTTGACGAAGCTCTTGCAGTTCAGTACTGTCATTTATTCTTTGTGACAAGAATCTACAAACATACTGAGCCATAGTATCCTCAAGGAATTAGACCTTGATATTATGTCAGAGCATATAATCCGCCAAAAAATATATAATGTCTTCGGCATAATGATGAAATCATAATGACGAAATCGGCAAAATTAGCCTATTCTGCGCTAACCAGAAGCCGTGGAGTTCACGACATCCAGTTTTGCCATTTTTACTTCATCATGGCAAACCTACGCTAGATGGCATTGTAACTCATATCTGCAAGGCTGTCTGTGACAATATTTTTTCCATTGTTCGTGATGGCCGTGAGTGTGATCAGTCCGTATTGAGGCTTCTTGTATTCTGTCCTCACGATAAAAAAAAAAAGTAATGAGCAGAGTGGGGATATTCATGAAACACTGTACACTGTTTATGAGCAGTGCGGCCACTGAGTAAGATGGTTTCAAGCTAGGCGTAACAGCATAGTTAAGCATAGTTCAGATTGGGAATAAAGCATCATTTTTGGCATGATAATGTTTGGGTTTTTATAGCAGTATGCTAAAAGCATAATCTGATCAAGAAGGAAAAAAGCATAGTTTATCAACTCCTACATGGCAGGTGGTATGGACTTGCAACGTTTGCCTCTTGTATCAAGCGAGGCTTATTATGTATATGGTCACGGTGGGCTGCCAAAGTTAGGTGGATGGTATGTAATTGTGAATGAGAAAGGAGAATCACATTGCACGTCCACGGAGGCAGAGAGACAGAGAACGAAGAAAAAATCATTGGCCTCAGGTGGGGCTCGAACCCATGGCCTCGGAGCACCACCTGAGGCCAATGATTTTTTTCTTTGTTCCCTGTCTCTCTGTCTTCGCGGGGGTACAACATGATTCTCCTTTCTCATTCTTAATCTTCCCCGCGTTATCTCTCTCTATTTAATTGTGAATGTTCGGTTTCACGGTATACTAAGACTATTACATATTGACGAGACGAGTTTCCAACTGTTGATTTATCCGATAGTCAAGTCTGAGCTGAGAAAGGTTACTGACATTCATTTCTTCCAATTCTTCCTCACCAGGATAGTGAGAAATTTGAACTATGGTTGAACTGGGACATTCATGGTTCAAATCTGTCCATGCTGGTGTCGATGGTGAAAATAGATATCTGTTCATTAACTCGTAAAATAACAAAATTTAATGTTCGTTAAAGCCTGATAAATCCCTTCAGTAAGTTCCCACAATCCAAATTAAGGTCTACATACAGTTACTTTCTGTTCTTCGCAACATGATTGTCACGTGAGCCTTTGACAGTCTGCCTGCAGCTGCAGTTTTTGGTTTTGTCTTTTGTCGTTTGGTTCATGTGTAAGCCATTGTCCAGCGACAGGGATTGTGCGGATCGAGACCTTATAAAGTAAATTGATAACTGGAGCACGATGTAAAATATCATGCAAGCCCTATTCACCAGTCGGTCGTGCAGTTGTTCCCCGACTTGTCCATACCCAACAGGATCTTACTCATTTGAGCAGGTGTGCGCATGCGTCAAGAAGTGGGGTTGAGTCATGTCCTTACCAGAATGTTCCCTCCTCCAGCATACGTCTCACGCTATGCCCGACCGCCATCTGCTCGTCCGTAAAGCCTTCGTCGAGGCGCACGTCAAACCTTTCCGCCAGTCGCTTCAAACATTCGCCACTGTCTGGTACGAGTTCGCCATCTAGTTCGACGAAGGGAACTTTGTGCTTCGGGCCATCCTTGGGAAGGGCTGATCTGGCCTCGTACGGGATCTTGGCCATGCGAAGATACGTCTCTACCTTCAAACAGAACGGAGACAGGTTCGGGCCGTGCTTCGGATTGGGAGGACGGCGGAACTGGTAGAGGATCACCTTGCTGCTGCTCTGGGGAGAGGCTTCACCCTCGCCGCCGATCGCGGCATAGCCTTGGTTGCCAAGCGCAGCCGAGGAGGACATGGCCCTGCTAGCTATATTGTGCGAACGCTAGCATGTGTTCTACCTTTCGCTATGGCTACCGAGTGAAAGCGATTGCAAAGTTAGTCAGTTTTCGTAACAGAGCTCGTACAGTGAAAAGTCAGAATTGTAGCCCCCTCTGCAACTGCTTCGTCACACGCGATCAGCTTATGCATGTTATGGTGGTGGGACTAGCGGACTAATCATTCACAGCCCGGCGACATGCGCTGCGCAGATGCAGCGCGAACAAGATCCAGGTCGATCGCGACGTCGACATGACAAGTGCATCAAGATTCAAGTGGAAAAATCAAGAGCCGCATCATGATCATGGTTCAGGTCGGAGTGATGTACATGTACATGTATGCGCAGGCTGTCATCAGTCTGATAACAGTTATCAGGACCGGGCCAGCTGGAGATCAAGGGTTGGTGGAGCTGGCCGCGACGCGGTCACGCTTCCTTACCGGTATGTAGATCTACTAGTATGCGAGTCACTTTACCTTAATTTCGGACTGCTTTCTCTGAGGTTGCCAAGGACATTCTACCGACAACTGTGAGGAGCAATGTTGTTTATCACTGTGGGTGCACGTATGTCGGTAGAACGACCCAGCAACTCAGAGAGAGAATTAAACAACACATTCCCAGCAAGCTGCTCAGCAACAACCAAACTTCAGCGGCGTGGACCGCAAGTGTGATTCTGCAGTACCACGACACCTGAAATCCAACCCGACGTGCATTTCTGTGCAACTCAAGCAGTCTTTCAAGATCTTTCCACAAGCACGCCATTCGTCGCACCTGGAGATCCTGGAGGCTGCTTAAATCCCTACCCGGAAACCTTCATTGTGCCAGCATGCAGAAGGACCTTCGGGTAAGTCTCTACACCTAACTTAACTTGGCCTAATATTTTTCCACCTGTTATTAATTTCCAGCCGTCACATTGTGACTTTGGTTTTGTGCTCAGTTTTTATTTAAATGTTACTGTGCCTGATTTCTCACCCGATAATGTCACGGCCTTTCTGTCGTGGCAGAGTCTCTGAGTTCACACTTCACATGCTTATAAACAAACAGTGCACATAGCTTTTCCTTTTATCATTCAGTCTAGTGTATCTCCTGATGAGGGCTAGATGAAAAGTCTTTGGGAAATACAACTTGTGTGAACTTTTCTAGAAAAGTGTGAGATTCAGATTCTAATGGTAGCTAGGGGATGATGGTTTAACGGATTGTGACCATAACCATGGGTGCTTCAAGGACTACTCTTCTTTCATGCATACATCTAATCTGTGGTGCCGCAGAGGTCGAGGCCTATGTTGAGCACTCTCACTAGGACATACCATGCTGCTCGCATTCTGCAAAGCTCACTACTTTGGCGGTTTGAGCACTCTTGGCGTGGTATGGCGGCCTACGTTTCTGGGATATTCCCATAAGCGGAAAGCTGCTGGGGGAGTGGTAAAGTCTCAGCTTTTTCGCAACCTCTTCTCAGCTTCTGTACTGCACTGATGAGATCATAAAGGCCGAAACAGTACTGTCTGCAGTTTTATATATAAATATGATTAATTAGAGGTGGTCCAGAATGATGTTCACACATGTCACATGGGCATTACCATGACGAGGACCAATCAGAAGGCAGAAAAATCACCTGGAAGGCTAATCTTGCCCGCTTAAAGCGGGCCGTGGACACCCAATCTTGCCCACCTCTTTTAGGAGGTGCAACTACAATGAGCATGTCGGAGCCAAGCAGCACAAGAGCTCATTTCGCTTCCGATGGAGAAGAAGAGCTGGATGAAATTATCAACGGACGTGTTCCAGAAGGCACTAAGCGCTCAACTAAGCATTGGATGCGTGTTTTCAGAACCTGTCGACACCGGATGACATTGACAAACTAGAGCGTCCATTTTCCGTTCCGTCTCACCCAATGCCTGTTAATTTTGGTGGTGCTACGTTTCACTGTGTCGAGGTGTTTACTCTCCGGCCGCTGTTAGGAGTAGGTGTTGGATGACCGCAGCTGCACATATGTTGTGTCAAGGACCGTCCAAGTCTTTGGAGTTATCACCTTGAACCTATATACCGTATCGTTTTTTGTCTTTTGAGTCGGAATAAAGCTTCTTACCAGGAGATCCTCTGCGAAGGTTTTTACCAGGTTTAAAATCTCTGACGAAGGGAATTTCGTCACCCACGGTCATCACAGTGAAACGGCGCTGGAAAGAAATTTGACGGCCAAGAACAATTTAGCTACCAGAGCATCACAAAATGAAAGTGCACTTAGGGAAGAAAGGAGACAAGCAGTGCACGCAAGGCTACAACCAGCATGATTCAATGAACACCTTTCCTCTTCTACGTCAGAATGATTTGTGAGAGAAAACAAGCAGTTACGATCGCTCCTTTGTTGCCGAAGTCCTCCAAGTACTTTTCAATGCTGGCGTTCCTTGTCCGCTGTACATGGGCTCCTCGTCAACTGGCCTAGAATTGCCAGTCACTTCTTCAAGATGGCGTCTAAAAGACCACTGCATGGAGCGTTGAAACTCCATCAGTGCGGACCCGTAACTCCCTCGCTAGCCCAGGTCTGTCCCGTCTTCATTTTCAAACCGAAATGAAAATGTGTTCTACTTTGAAGCAATGGCGGAGGAATATAGGAGCGTTTTTTTTTACACACAGGTATATAGGAGCGCATATACAAATCTGATTCCCAGTATTTGTTCCGTTCGTTTTTCACAGGTTGCTATAATCATTATAGGCGATGCTGTTTGTGGCCAGAGTCCAGAGTTATTCTTTGACCGGTCACTACGTATCGTCCCTAACAGGCATGCACCTACTCCTGCCTTATCGCTCATCAACCGAGAAGGTCAGTGGTCATAAACCTGTGTCAACTGTCAAGTTGAACGAATGGAGCCAAGTACAGGTTAGACCCTTGATGGTGCAATGATAATGATGATACAAAAATCCTTCGGGGGAATCATTGTTACGACACCATTATTTGTCACACAGTGCAAACCTAAACGTCACTCAGTACCGGTTTCACTATGTCCTGATGGCATCTCACGTGTTCAATATTGTTGGATTTCAAAAAAAGTAATCTCAGTATGGACTGTCATTGAGCTATTCAAAAGGTAGATGACAGTTGGTAGTTTTTTTTTCATGCAAAAATGCACCGCTTGCTCACAAGCAAATGTCCGAGAGAGATAGAAAATGCGAGGAGGAAGGAGGGGAGGAGGAGGGGAGGAGGAAGGGAGGAGCAGGGGAGGAGGAAGGAGGGAGAGGAGGGAGAGGAGGAGGGAGAGGAGAGGAGGGGAGGAGGAGGGGAGGGGAGGAGGAAGGAGAGTAAAGTAATACATTCATGAAGACAGTTGAACTGATTCAACAGCTGAGGTTTGACCAGCCGGCAAAAGAGCAAACAAAGAAAAGAACCAAGCTGTCATTAAATCATTTCAGTTTCCTAACGTAAAGAAGATCAATGTCAAAAAGGTAGATCTGGCCCTTCTATCAAAATAGAAGAAACGATGAGAAGAGAAAGCAAGGCATGTTTGGTCTGCAGTGGCATTGCTTGTTCGGGTTTAGCGGTACATTATCCAAACTGGTCTCTTGAGAAGACAGTGGCCGCCGATGCACTTCGTTCCCACAGCAGATTTGCTGTCAGACTTGAACATCTTCTCTGCCTTCTTGTCAGCAACATTCCACAAGTTCAGCCAAGCGTTTGGTTTCGTTCCTCGCTCGGTTAAGCCGAAGTTTGATGACATCTGCAACGCTGGAAGCTTGTGGAAGCCCTCAACGGGAGATCGTGTCATGCCACCTCCCTTTCGCAAAACATACTTGGCGAAGCCATTTACAGGCTTTGTGGCAGTGTAGACACTCTTATGACACTCAAAGAATCTGTTGAAGTCCGTTGATGACCCGTTGTAGGTAATCGCCACGTCAGAGCTGTAACCGCCAAATCTGTCACAGCGGGGAAAAATCAAACCAACCCAAAACATTTCTCTTTTCAACACAGCCCCAGCACATAGTTTCATCTAGAGGAAACCAGACTCGTCTGCAGGCTGTCAGTAACAAAAAAATTGTGAGCATCAATATCTCTCCGGTCTTTCCATGGAATTCAAGCTGGACAATTAGAACCATTGGTGGAATTTCTCCCAAATAGCAATCACTTTACGATCTCTATTCCACCATCTTTAATGCTGGATGTTTGTTGAAAGTTTCGGGTGATCGACGATGCTATTGTGCTGCTGCAAGTTTCATCTCCGACTTGAATCTTGTCCTCACCTGAAGAGCAGCTCCTTCCATTTCAGCTGTGGAGGAAGACACCCAGCAGCATCAGTTTGAATTCGGCTAAAAGCAGTGCGACTGGGAGCAGAAGCTACAAAGTCGAAGCTTGGTTTACGTTTGGTTGCCAGGTGAGTCCATCCACCCCCCAGCGAGGTCATGTCGCAGAAGGCAAGGAGAGATGTTCCTGGTACGCCTGGTGGTTTGATCCAATAGTACCCATCCCGCATTCCAGAACCTGAAAAGGAGAGGAAGAAGGAGAGGAAGAGAGATCAAGAAACCAACAACAGAGAAGAGAAACAGGTAGACACACAGACAGAGTGAGGAAGGACTGATCAAAAGGCAGGATACTGTTTTTCTTCTTTCTTTTTTTAAAATCTTACTGCTCTACAATACAAGTTGCCATATATGGGCAGAGATGAAAGGGGAAGGGATCTCAGTAATAGCAAATTCAATTCCACAGCCCAGTCAGCAGTCACAGCCTGGTCAGCAGCCATGAGCCCACTAACAAGTCAAGATTCCGTCACAAATTTCACACTAGCGACAGTCTGATGGCGGACGGCTATAGAAATCCTACCACAAGTTTCCTCTCCAATCTTTGATTGGTCACAAATTACACCCTACTATTATTGGGTGACAATCATCAGCAAGCCTGATAACGAGCTGGTTAACATCAAAACAAAGAATGGTCATTGGATTAAAAGATGTCACCACACGGAGGAAATAAATCGAAAATTGATGAAGAAAATTGATAAATTCTCAACTCCGGGCCATGCCGAGACCAGGGCTCGAACCTGTGGCACCAAATCCCCGAGTAGACGAGAGTTGCCATACCATCTACTATGCCATTACAGCATCCTCAGGATAATGCGATGAAGTGATGGTGTAGCAGATAGTATGGCGACTCCCGTCTGCTAGGCGATTGGGAGCCACGGGTTCGAGCCCTGGTCTTGGCACGGCCTGGAGTTGACCGTTTATCAATTTTTTCTTCAAAAGATCATATTGTGTAGCGCTTGCCGGTGCAGTCCACTTTCCACAAGAGCCCTGAAAAGAACAGTTGTTGATATGTACAGATGACCAAATGTGACAAGTAACAATAGCCTGCTACGCCTATCCATCAGAAGACGAACAGCACACGAAGGCAAGGAAAAAACTCAGAGCCAATCGTCTTAATATTTCATCTTAGTCTGATGAATTTCTTCATCGTGCCAATTTTCGAGCAGGTGTTCCAAAAATCAAGTGCCATTGACCCAGGCACAACAGATCTGAATGCCAAATATTTCTGGTCAAACCTGACCGACACATACACCTGGAGTGTACTGAGTCGCACATACAGGATCAAACCGTACGATGAGGGAGCAAACAGGAAGATCAACTCCTACCCTGACTAACATTCAGCATCCTGGTCAAAGCCATGCCAGAAGAGATTGCCCGTGTGGAGCCTCCTGCTGGCAGGACTTCAAAAAGTCCACCCACCAAAATACACCTTTCCCAACATCCAATCTCTCCATTTCTCTTTCTCTTATTTGTTTCAAATAACTTCAAAACAAACTCCAACCTTTCTTTTGCCGCTTTGAAAGAAAACAGCCTGACTGTTGAGTGGTACACTGCGATTCTTTGGCTGTCGTTTTGAGCTGGGCTGTGGGATTTTGCGGAAGAACGCAACAAGCCCGGGACAATACAGCTTAGCCTGCGAAGCGCAACCACAAAACGATGAACTAAAAACCACGAGAACAAAGGCCGGTACGCATGCTGGGATTTGTGTTATACCATCACCTCGGCTTTGCTCCAAACGCAAGGCGGGTAGCTCTGTTGGTAGCTAGACATACCGGTACTTGTCTTTGTCAACAGTTGCGTGCTCAAAGTCGATCTCGGAAAAAATTACGACCATGTGCAAGCACTCCGATGGTTTTCTCGCGGATCTTGTTCCACCCCACCGTGGAGTGCTCTCCGACATGTTCAAAGATTCTCTCTACGAGCTTGAGAGACAGATTTCAATAACGTTTTTTGACGTGAGTCGAACATAGTTTACGGCAGAGCTTCATTGGACGGTGACCATTGACGGGGTGCATAAATCGGTCTTCCCAGCGAGCCTTCAGGGCCCTTTAGGATGAAAATCGTGCAGGATTACACTATACGCGATCTTTTGCTCATTTTCCCCAGTCCGCTTCTCCTGTGCCTTGAACGCGCAAGGTGTGAGAACCAGCTGTGAACCACAACGATCTTTTGGCCATGACCGTGACGACACCCGCAAAGAAGACGCCGCCTCCCATTGCTCCACATACTTTACAATCTTCCCCCGTTTTGACTTTCTACCATCACGGTCGGTAAACGCGTGAGCTTTTCTGAGCTTCTTTTACACCCATGGAAAGTTCTGACCATCACCTTTCGATTGGTGTAGCGCATAGATCAGAACGGCTGGTAGAAGAAAATATGTACGTGCTCAAAAGCGGACGGTCGAGCAAACTGTACTATTCTCTCGAATTTTAGCGACAAACCACACATACTCGGGGGTGGTCAAAGAATCGCGGTGGTAGCCACTAACGGAGGCGTGACCAGGTCTTCATAATGATGAGTGAAAATTGTAAACCCTGCGGGGAATCGTGATCCAGCTGCAGAAACCCGTTTTTGGGTTGTGACAGTTCGTGGGGCATGATGGGTCACGGCACTTGACATACATTTTCACAGTTTGTTGTGTAATATTCAAAGGAGTTACATTCTTTCATCTCACACTTTAACCTTGACCGTGCCGCTTTGTATTTTGAACGACTGCACGTGGTTGAAGTATACTGCCTCATTCGAAGAAATGAGGACCGGACGGAGAAAAAACACATTCGATGAAAAATCCGTGCCAGACCGGGACTCGAACCTGCGGCACCAAATCGCCTAGCAAACGAGAATCACCTGACTATCCGCTA
>JAOWAR010060227.1:0-12902 GCA_028571005.1 Clathrina lutea
CCCTCTCTCTCTCTCTCTCTCTCTCTCTCTCTCTCTGAAGCTCTGGCTCTGTCAAACCCCACCTCACAGTCCACCAAAAAAAAAGTTCAAGAATCGTTAAAGCCATTAAAATTAGCATTCCAACAAGGATATGGGAATTTATGACAAGACACGAACAGAGCAAAACCGCTCATTGGCTGCACTGGTGCCACACCTTAGCCAACAGATAAGTGGCCGAGACTGTCATGGTTGGAAACACACTGCGCAAGTGTACCATACTGTATGCCACAACCAGTATCCGGGTTCATGATTGTACCACGTACAATCTGTGCTCGGTAGTCTATAAAACTGCTGAAACCCTTGCAGTTATTCAGGTTGCACAATACATGATCAGGGTAATAACGATTCAGAGCTGTCGTGTTGAAAAAAGGGCTGATTCAAGCGCGAAGTAGTTCTTTCATGCATGATCTCCATACGATGAATACAATGCATGCCGATTCAAATTTGATCACGCATGAGGTGTTTAGGCTTGGCTTTGCAATCATTGCACTACAAAAGTCTATTGTTTCGCCTTCCTTAATTCTTTGTTAGGTGATACCCACTTTTGCACGATTGAGTCAGTTTCATGTTTCTGACAATAATTGATTGCCAATGGTTATGGGATGAAAAATGCGTATTGGTGGCGGATTGAAAAAAACTTTCAGCACATTCCACACAATTGAAATACAGATTATAAGCCTGGGTAGGGAAGGTTGCTAAGCACTGGAAGGGACTGAAGCCAAGGGCCCTCGCACAATCCCGTCTGGATCAATTTTGCCATATTGGCTCCTGATATACATTCGGTGTTATCCTTCTTTTTGTCACATATAGCGGATTCAAAACTCAATACGTAAAGACCGCCTCCGGGCCATAGGAGATCTGAATCACTATCCTGGAGATCACGCATGGCAGAACCTCTCTTACAGCCAACCCATCGTATGTCATGTCAGCCGTCTGTTGGTCTTCTCTTGCGCAGGTACTTTCAAACGGATTTCTTCATTTCCAGAATGCATGACAATATTCAAGAGGGGAACATAACACATGTAATAGTCTCCATCTAGCCGGGATCTGATCCCCAGTCACAGCAGCTGATGACGCTTTTCTGTTCCATCCAACACCATTCGCAGCAAATCTACCCTGACTTGTCCCTGGAAATTAACGACTCTCGGTCACCTTACAACATCACTTCATAGCTGGCATCATACCACATGATTCCACAGCTGGCCCTGCTGGCTCTGTCGATCAGCCGTAAGGCGAACATGGTCCCCCGTCACTACGGTGCTTCCTGCAAAATCCCACAGTGTCTCTGTGCCTGACAAAAGCACAAAGAAACATAGTCAAGCAGGTGGGAACGTCGCTCGTAGATCTACGAGGCTATGACATAACAGCAGATGCAACTTGTCTTCAAAATATTACAAGTCGACTGTATCAAGTATGTATCAGAGAAACGCACAAGTATAAAACTATATACGAGTATTCCATTCCGCAACACCAAAACAAAATTTTCGAATCGAATTGTCTTGCCGGCTGTTCTTACGAAAGAAGGAAAGGGCTTTCTGAGTGCGACAAAAGGGGGAAAAAATCGTCCACCTGTGTACGGCTTGACGAGGGAATGTTCTCGCTTCATGTAGTCACTGCCGGCTCGGTTCGATCTGCCTTCAGTGTACTCTGACACGACATCCCCTCTGCTGGTGAAGAACAGAGACGAAACGACGAAGAGCACGAGGAGAGCGCGAGCCATGGTCATCTCCGCGGACGCTCGCGACACGACGGGTTTCGCCAAGATGAAAAGCTTGGCAAGTCACACAGTCACACCTGCTTGTAGGATCACAGTCCCCGATGTTGCCTTCCGCACCACCGCAGTACAGCCTGGCAGGGCACGGTCCCTGTTTCAGATTTTTTCCCCCCGAAGGTCCATCGTAGAAAGTCTCCACGTAGTGTATGAGAAGCCCACTTGAATTTGCCACCGAGGCAGCCGCCAAATTAACTTGTCGCCATTTTATCACCATGGTAACATTGAGTTAACCGCGGCCGGTTTCCATGGTTTCGATAGCGGTTTAGATATTAAGTAAGGCCATTATAACATGTATGGCGGCCGCGAATTCACAGAAAGTCGAGCAGCGCTCGCGTGATCATGATGAATTCGTATTTGGGTTTGGCCTAGATATTGTGACACTGGATTATTTTGCTAGTCCTATTCTTTCCGCCGCCGCCGCCGCCCCCGCCTCCTCCTCCTCCTCCTCCTCCTCCTCCTCCTCCTCCTCCTCCTCCACCTCCTCCTCGTCATCTACGATCTCTCTCTCTCTCTCTCTCCGTCCCTCCCTCCGAGTCTCTTAAAAAAAAAGGCTCTAGCCTCTCAAGCTTCGCTCTGGTCCCTGCTCCCTGGCAGATCTCATTATATGTGTGCTAGTTCTGGTGTTTTCTTTTTGTTGTGCTGGAGAGCCTCTTGCCGGATTAGCTTAAAGCTACTGTTTATCATATCAGTTATATTATAAATGCATAGCATGTGATAAGAGGATGGATCAGCACAGTAGAGGCGGTGGCACACTGAGAACGCTCGATCCATGTCGCTGCACACGTATAGATATCACGAAGACATTAGATGGCAGGTGTCATTCGGCTGAACTGAGATAGGTTGCGGGCCAGTGTGTGTAGGCCTTTCGAAAAAAAAAACAAACTGGTAAATTTCAGTTGAGGCCTTATTTCAGTTCAGTTTCTCATAATTTTAGGGTTTATGAGGAGTTGAGCCTTTGTACTGACGCCCTGTAAAACTTTTTTAAGCCTCAAAAATGGTTCGTTTCCGCTTTCTCCAACATTTAATTAAGCCTTTTAAGCTCCTTGGCCGAGTCAGTGAGTCCACCTTTTCAAGTCTTGGTCTCCACTCGCTAGTCTTCCATGATCAGTGCAGTCCTTTGGCACTTCCGGTCTTGCGACCATTTTTCCGCATTGCCTTGTCAACGTGTACCGGCGTTTACCGGCTATAGCTGATTTCAGCTATTTGTGATGATGAAGAATATATTACTATATGATGCGAATGACTGAGAGATGTCATCCAACTTTTGAAACGCTGCGTGAGCTCTTTATTCCGAACGGGACGTAACGTCAAGAGCACTTCAGGATAATTGACGAAGGTTTTCCTTTCTACCTGGCAGCAAAGTGAAACACCTCTTCTTGCTAACTGATCTACGCTCTATTTTAGCGACTTTTTCTTCAGTTTCAGTTGCTCGTGAGTGGCCAGGCCAGGAAACATGGCACCTTTTCGTGCTAATGCTGCAATGTCCCACAAGGCTCAGTACGTCAAAGCTTACTGCAGGCGGTAAAAGTACCATTACAACGCGACGTCATGGTCTCGTCCAGGTCACTTTACCGACGGTAAACTTGAAGATTTTAAAACGTTTCAAAGGCTGAAGCCCGAGGGGCCGGCGAAGGGGTAATCCGACAGTATACCGTATCGATATAGCACGCTTCATGATGTTTGCTGCTCCTGCGTTACTTCCTGTAGCGTTACGACGCGTGGGACGACACCTCGATGAAAGGCAGCCTATTTCGCCTGCAAGCGAGTTTACATATCTTTCGACGTTAGGAGCTATCGCTGAATGAATAAGTAATCAAGCGTTATCGATGAGCTCCCATCGATTCCTTATGAAAACGACATGATGTCGAGTTCCGACCAGGTAATTGAGTTCGCGCCGGCGGAAATCGGTTTGACTCTAATTTCAAGTTAGTCGAAGTCTAATATTTGGTAGACTACGAATTCGGTATTTCCGTGGAAACTTAAAGGCTGCCAATGCACTAGTGAGAGTGCACGTTAATACGCCGTGAAAGTTGACGGGAGTCGCGCCAACGTCAAAGAAAACGTAGTAAAATTGCCGCCTAACTGATCATTTTTGTAGCGACCTTTTCTTCGCTCGTCCCAGCGCCCTGGCCGGGCCACTTTTCTTGCGACCGTTTTTGGGCTCATCAGCGGGTTGGCCTCTTCCTGCTACCGGGCTTTCTCAGCTGGCGACATTATTTTCTTGTTTTTATCCTCCCCATTGGGGGGAAATTCCTAAAATCTCCTAACTAAAGTGTACCCCGAAGACACCTACATGTAGGTGTGGAAGTCACGCTCACGTACGGTGGCCGTTCAACCACTACTGATCTGACCACCGGCAGCCGGCAACAGCTGCAGACCAACGGTCAAAGCAGACTTCAACCTTCAAGCAAAATGGCTATTGGATCAGCTTTCATGGGCTAGAGCCCAGCATTACTGAAGTAGCTAGCTTTCCGCACTTCCTCCCATCGCGATCCCGGGCTGCGATTTTTCTTGGTAAGCCCGGGGAGCTGAGATCGCTGCGAAAGACGAAGGAGAGATGAAGTGGCCACGGACGTGGCAGAAGGCCTGGCTTGGTGAGAATCGAGCTGCGCTTATAAAGCGAATGGCCACGAGCGCAATCGTGGAAAGTCTTATTGCCAAAGGCTCGATGGACGCCGACATGGACGAATACCAAAATATCATCGCCCAACCCGAAGAAAAAAGGAATGAGCGCGCCCGCTTACTCTTAGATTTCAT
The DNA here is from genome assembly GCA_028571005.1 of Clathrina lutea. Lineage (NCBI taxonomy): Eukaryota > Metazoa > Porifera > Calcarea > Clathrinida > Clathrinidae > Clathrina > Clathrina lutea. The sequence continues at coordinate 4,571 of JAOWAR010060227.1, forward strand.
CGCGCGATCGAGGAGTCCGACCTGCTTTTGGGATTTCCAGTTGGCACTTGTGGAGACAGGGTGCGCAGACCTGGCCGTCAAACGCGAAGACGCGGAAGCATCAGCTGAGGCGTTGTCGAACGTGGACATTTTCGAAGGGCCCGAGTCGGTGAAGAAGCTTTCGGAAGATCTGATGGAAGCTTACCAGAAGTTAGACGTTCCTTCGCTCCACGTTCAGGCCGGTTGCGAAGCGATGTCTCTGGACGAGCTGGAGGTCAGCATCTCCTTACTGAGCGTGGAGAAGCTGGACGCACTTTGCGGCTGCCCTGGCCAAAAGCAACCGTTCGCTATGGGTAGTCTTGGAGAGAAGGAGCAATCGACCATCACCTTGGGGAAGATTTTCGACAAAGACGACAGAGGGCTGGCTGTGCGACGAATCCAGGCGGCGGGAATCGCAGGCTCGGGGAAGACGACGGCGTTCTTTCTGAAAGCGTTCTTTGAATGGTCAAAGCGACGCCGACAGAAGCGGGCTGCGATGAAGGCGGGCTGTCTTTCTAGCCAGGTGGCGTCATTCTGGGAGCACATTCGGCTTTTGTTCGGAAAGAGCCTGAACGTGCGGGAATGGTGGGAGTCGAAGAATCTGAAGGAGGTATTCGGTCTGCATGAGTTGGGTCTCAGCGACAAAGAGCAGGACGAGATCATCGGCTACATTCGTCATCACTCAGACGAAGTTCTTCTGGTCGCGGATTCTCTTGATGAGGCAGATGTTCAGGTGAAATCGTTCTTGTGGGAGGTTCTCCGCGGCAAGTGCAGGGAAGTGCCTCATCTGAATGTGATCATTTGCTCCCGACCATGCGAACGGATGTCATGGCTTGCAAAGCACTGTGTCTTCCAACGTCGGCTGAGGTGATCGGATTCACAGATGAGAAAATATCGCAGTTTGTTCAGGTGTTCTTCAAAGACAACGTGCAAAAGGGGCATGAGCTTCAGGCGCAGCTAGCGAGAAATGTTGAGGTTCGGTCACTGATGCACACACCACTTCTGGCAACGCTGATCTGTCGTCTTTTTGAGCTGAACCAGGCTTTACCCTCAACATACACACGGACATATGAGTCCGTTTGCCTGGCAATGTTGCAGCAGTCAGCAGAGAGGGAAGGAGAAGAAGTTCCAAGTAGCATCCTGGACAATATTTCATCTAGCCAACTACAGATGGCCACAAACAAACTCAGCAAGCTCGCATATGAGGGTCTGACGACAAAGAAGGTGATCTTCAAGAAGCCGGATTTAAAGAAAGCAGGCTGCTTGGAGGTGGCGGTTCCTCAGCTAGGCTTCATGTCTTCCACACCGGGTGTGAACATTGCAGGCCAAGGAGAGGAGGCATTTGTGTTTGAGCACCACACCATGCTGGAGTTTTTTCCGGCAGTGTACATGGTTGGTGAGCGCATCCGGCGTGAGCAAGAGGACATTAACGACTTGGTATTGGAATTAGGCGTGGGCAGTGATATGGCACGATTCTGGCCATTCGTGAGCGGCCTTCCGAAGAGTGAGGAATGCGAGACGCTGCTTTCTGCTATAGCCCAACATGTCAGCACTGAGTATACTGAAGAAGGTTCACGCTTCCGCCTTCTGCTTCTTCAATGCCATGCAGAGTGCTTGAATGAGCTTCCTACGCCTGATGGAAGCCTTGCAGTTGCCATGGTGATGCAGTCATTTGGCATTGACCTGGTATCCACTTATGTGAGTGAAAGTGACGCTCGAGCGATTTCAAAGGCACTGCATCTCTATGGCCATTTAGTGACGACGGTGAACTTGCTTTCTGCAACCACAGACAGCAGCACTGCAGCGCTTCTTGTGGACAGTCTACAGGAGTGCTGTCACCTCGAGGATCTCGATCTGGGTGAATCAGTGGGCCTTGATGGCACGAGTAACCTCGGTGACATCCTTAAGCAGAACAAGACCTCCCTGCTTCGCCTCAACATCCCAGTAGACAACAGCAGCTTACCAACATTGGCCACAGGCGTCAAGGAGTGTGCCAATCTGACAAAGCTGACGGTGGGTAGCCAAGGTCTGACCAATGCATCAGCTCCATTGTTGGCCAACATTCTTCAGCATTACAACAGCCTAGAGCGGTTCGGTCTGTCAAGCGTGATGGATGACAATGGCTTCTCAGTCATCATTCCTCATCTGCAGCGCATGGCTGCGGGACTGAAGACATTCGCCCTGATGTGGTCCAAGCTGAGTGTGCCCATGGTCTCTGAAACGCTAGCTTCCCTGACCAAGCTCAACATGGTCATATTGGTCGGGATCATGATCGGTGATGAAGGTCTATCACAGCTCATCACAGCTCTTCATCAGCTGGATAACCTCAGCGATCTGGTTTTGGCTGATGTCGGTGTGACTGGTCAGAGCATGGCACAATTGGAAAGGTTCATCCCCAACAAGCAGGTATTGCGCAGGTGCGTTGTAGTATGCCAGAGTAACTCATTCGCATCGAGCGGTCAAGATGTCACCGAGACTGTCGTTCATGATCAGCAGAGCAGCTTCCAGCTTAAAGTGAGAGGGTCATTTAGCGAGCCACACAGACTTCTGTCTTTCCAAATCATAGAGGGGCTAGAGTGCGAAAATGAGCAAGGACAGACATTGGTCCTGGCACTGTCCACATGACAACAGAGTTGTCAAGGTGGCAATTTTTGCCTCGGTCCTCACACCTTGTCATCCCACATGCACAACCCATACCTCACGGATTGATCAAGCTACCATGCGGTACACTATTTTCCGCACTGACCAGACTACATTCCTAGCGCTTGACCAAAGTTTGCGGATGATCCAATATCTTAGGCTAATTAAACTATTGTAGTCCAGCTTCATGACAGGTATGAGTACACACGCTAGAATCACTCTAATCACACATCAGTACAAGGTATCCTTCAATTAAATGAACAGGAACTGTGACATCCATACACATTACTGTTCTGAAGCAATTTTCCCATGCACACGATTTCTGTTTAGGTTGTCCATGCCATGTGTGAAAAACATGGAGGTTTCCATCATTGTTTTCTATCTGTACATGCAGTAAGGCTGAGCTTCTCTTCAGTAATGTTAAAAAAGAAGATTGGCTCCCTCTCTGCCAAGGCTTCTCTTTCTCAGGCTGTTTTTTATTCGTCCTCTTACCCGTCATCGAGGGACGCATTGCTGAAGACTAGAGTGGTAGCTGCTGAGCACAAAAATAAATGCCACTTTTCTTGTTGTGTCTAATTTGTATTAGGGTTGTCTTTTCGAAAAGATCCATGTTGACGATCGTTCACAGGATGAAGAGTGGTAGTTGTCGTTCCATCTTTGTCATAATCTTCCTATTTGTCTTGTGGATGTTGTGATCCTTACAGCGGCTTCTGGCCACACTCACTCAAGTGAATATCTATCCACAAGACAAAAGAAAAATGGTGATAAAGATTGTGACAATGATGAAAAGATAATGAACAACCTTCTTACCAACTGTTACAGGCAGAAGATCCCGTATGACCTGTTTGTTGGAGGCTCAGTCAGGGCTTCCAGTCGTGCGAGTGGACCACGCCCTTGCAATGACCATATTTGCCCTGGCCACAGTTCCACTGATCTCAATGCTCTTGGTGGACAACACCAAGTAAGCCTGGTTTGTGTGTGATGCCGCCTTTGGAGGTTTACTACGATATCTCCGCAAATTGGTGAAACACATTGGTCGAGAAAGGCCCAGCATCCAAATGCAATTAAGACTTCTCTGTTGGTGAAGCTGAATAAACACAAAAATACAAAGAGGATTCTCGAAGATATGGCTGTGCAAGTATCTCCTTAGAAGGGTCATGGTATCTTGGAGAAGACATTAGGCACAGATTTCATCATAGATGAGGTTTCTGATTGGACTTCAGAGGTCAAGCATCTAACGGGTTTCTCAACCTCAATCAGAAAGCACTGGACCACACCGTCCACACCACTGGGTCTGGTCACAGGACCCTCCCACTGATCGGGCTCACCCTTTCCACAACAGGACCTGGCCCACAGTGGGAGACCAGGCCGACCACTTGAACCCTTGGAGAAACAGCCCTCACCCCCAGATTGGCAAGCAATGGAGCGCCTCAGTGTACCAGCTCCATGCCCCCCAGTGAGGGCGCTCAGGCCATCGCAAACCCACGACCATCCCCCCAATCCCTTTACATTCGACGGATTTACGGCTGGCGATCCTGCGGGGAGATACAACTGCAGGGGGTATTCTAGAGCTGGGTTAGCTAGGTTCACGACCCAGCTGGAAAGCTTATGACCAGGCTGAAATTTTTCAAACGGCTCCCTGTGCCCTTCATATGGGTCAATCACGTAGGATCTATTATATATTGCCTATAGGATTCAGCCGGAACTACAAAGCTGCAGTACAACCGCACTAGCCAGCCTGGCTGTGCAGTAGAATACACGCAGGTAAATCTACATTTACCACGACCGTGGTCGTGGATCGCGAGCGGGGGACATCCGCTTCGACTCTTCAACTCGTGAATCGCGTGCTGTTTGCCTGACTGCCGAGCTTCTGCCTGGTACGAGAAATTTACTCTGAGTTAAACTTAGCTTTTCCTTGTCGCGCTGAAGTGAATGAAATGTGTGGTGGGAGCCTGGCAATGCCGTTGCAGCATCTGCAGGGCCAGCTCACGAGAACGGAGAGTAGGTCGTAGATGAATTGCATGCCAACTTGAGCAGAGGTCTTCAAGGGAAGTCCTTCACTGTTGTCCTCGTCGGTGTTGGAAAGTCAACTTCGGTCAACACTCTGCTTATGAAGCCAGTCTGTGAAGTTCGCAGAGATGTGAGTTCGGTGACCGCCACTACCTCTTCGCACCCGATAGCCATCCCAGTCCAGGGCCAAGGGCAGGTGATGCTCAACAGGCCAGGCTTCACTGGCTCGAACAAAACCGATCAGGCAGCAACGGAAGCCCTTCAGTGGCTAGGAGTACCGGACCTACTGTTAATCTGCTTCGACTTGAGCTCCAATGGGGGACGGTGAATGCCAATGCTGCATGGCCAAGTGATCCAGAGACTTCGCGATGGCCCAGGCTGGGGCGACGCTGTCATGCAAGAGTGCGCCATGATCGTCCTCATCAAGCGCAATCTTGTCTGCGATCGCTACACCTCGGGTGCGAATCAGGTGGCACAACACACTGGAGTCCCGCTGAACTTTCCGGAGGAGGTAGGAGATATACGCTGACAGCCAAGAGAACACTTTCATGACACGCCTTCCGATCTCTGTTGCTGGCCCCCTGGACTTTGGACCGAATGGCCAGCCAAGCTCTGTGACTTTGGTGAATGGGACGACAGGCTGGTACCAAGACCTTTGGAATGCTGTCGCCCGCTGCATTGACAGTGGACTGGCCCCAGTACTTTATATTTCTGCCAATTCAGCCCATCAAAACAATCTTCCATTGCCTGTTTTGTCTTCGTGTCCTCACCGGAGTCATGTCCATTTGAATAGCACCTTCTCCTAGATGGCAAATGAGCTGCAGTTCGGCAACGACATGTGCACAAAAGCTTGTGCAAACCACAAAGAAGTGTCACAACAGTGGGCGTCTTCGATTTTAACGTGATCCGAATCATTTTGATCCGTGTGATCAGGTCAATCACCCGTGCAAATCGAACACATTCCGCCAGATACACGTGTGTTGCTATGGATAAAATGGCGACGGACTGCAACCGGGGCTGGTTGCAGTTTTATGAGCTCGAGGTTCATCCCCGACTGTCATCATTTGAAGTTGGTCAACATCAGTGCTCGAGGAGCAGATTCCAATTATTACCGGGTTCATTTACGTCCTCCTAGAATTTTTGGAGGAACCTGTTCAGTTAACAGCGAGTGATCGAGTTCTCATTGTGCTGCTTTCAACAATCTACCGCCTAGCTCAACGTCCAAGGGTCGCTTTTTTGCGGAGCAGACCATGTGCCGTGACTTACGATGGAGGACTTAAGAATGCGTTTCCGCATGACAAGAGGAGCATTTGAAAAGCTCGTTATCTACTTAGGAACCTTTCCTGATATACCTACCGAGCACACGCGAGGAAAGCCACAAGTCGAGGTTGCAAAGCAGGTCATGGTGGCGGTTTGGCACCTGGCAACCCAGGAGTCGTTCTTTAGCATTGCTGATCGATTCAATGTGAGTGAGTCAACCTGCCACGGAGTCGTTCACCGGGTCTGCAGGGTGCTATGTCAGGCCGTTGACGTGATATGTCCTTGGCCAAGAGGGAAGTGTGTGTTCAAAGTTCTTCAAGGGTTTCAAGAGCTCTGCGGTCTGCCGGGAATCATCGGTGCTGTGGATGGATGCCACATTCGCATTAGATCTCCGCAGGATGATGAACAATCTTAAAAAAATGAAAATTTCCTTGACGTGCTTGATGGTCTTGATGAGGACGACCTTCTTGGTGAGGATAACCTTCTTCTTGATGACATCATTCCACCACAGCCCGGAGAAGCAGAATTGCAAGCTTTTATTGTTAACCAAGTGGTTCGGCTTGGTCTATAGCAATGTCCTGTTCCCTCCTGATGCTGTTGACTTCTTGCATAGCAGCACGAATGGTACATGATGATTTGGTAGACTCTTGCCATAGTACGTATCATGTTACTTTTTTTCATTGAGCAATGAACGGGATATGATTGACAATGGTTTGACTTAGCTAATCCCAACAGCACCTTATCCCACTCACTAAATTGAACTTCATGTTCTGCAGCATGCAACCAACTGCACCATCCATTGGCAATGTTGTAAGATTCGTTACCTCGACAGAAGGGACAAATAGTGTCCACACGGCAGAAAGGTTGTAAAAAATGCTTTCAGTCTGCTTGTTTAACAAAAAAGGAAAAAAAAAGTGGCACTGGCCGGGTCGGTATGAGACATGCAAGCACGGAAGTCTACTAGTGAATAATTCACAGACACAGTTCTTATTCATATCACCTAACCCAAGCTCCTGTGGAGGGTCTATAACACGAGTACTCAGGGAGTTTACCCAACCATGTCCGGGCCTACCCTCGCCCAGCCCTTACTACTTTGACTGCCGCCTCTCCGATCGCAGACCCTCACCTAATGACGTCCGGCCTATCCTCGCCAGCCCTTACTACTTCGATACAAGCTCCACCGTCTCTCTGCTAGCAGACCCTCACCTAATGACGTCCGGCCTTTCCTCACCCAGTGCTTATTCGATCTCTCTGTTATATGTTGCAGATGTGTATAAGTTTAGAACTGATGGCTGCAATGGCGTTCTCATTCCTACCAAAGTGGAGCGTGTTGGCTTAGGCGGTGCTCTTCAATGCTTGTTCTCCTCCTCTGGGTGACAAAATCCCAAGGCCCTTTTTCAATCCCCACGGTGGAAGTGGAGAATTCACGACAAACCCGTGTATGTATAAAATATTGCTCTAGCAATGCAGTTGGCCACTGTCTTGTGTGGAGGAGGCTTTGCTCAGTACCACTGGATGTTTGGAGAATTTCTTGGTCTGCTTGTATTGGGCATGGGCAATTTTTCCGCTATCATCAACCCTTCTGCAACCGTATGTGAAGAACATGTCGGACGAGGAGATCACTCTTGCCACCAGAAATATGGAGATGGACAAAACAACAGGTTGGCAGTAAGGCTACAGCAGTCACCTCAGCGGACGGATATTGGCTCACACGTGCAGCCTTCCCCAAGAACGCAACTATTCATCCAAGAAACTGCTGCACAAACTCCTGGCATACTAGCGTGTTGGCCAGCGAGACTCCTGGGTATGTGGGAACATCAAAAAGTTCAGAAGGGTACAGTGCAGCACGTTACTTCGAGGAGCTGAAGGCAAAGGGTGTTCACTTTACTAGAATCTGCATGCGTACAGTGTACATGTCGCACGCACAAGGCACAGAGCGCAGGATTGCTTTCAAAGTTTCAGTCGACTTGGCCTTTCATGGTTTACTCTCATTCGCACATGCAGTCATGGCGGGCAGTTCTAAGTCCGACGTAAGTTCAAATTTGCATGCTGCTTCAACCTCCTCCGTGCTTCATCTCTTGGCAGAGGATACCTTTGGAAGACAGTTTTTAACTTTCTTTTATTGTCTGACGGACCGGAGGAGGAGCTATGGGGGAGACAAAACCCTGAAGTAGGTAAGTGCTTCTGTCTACGTGAGAGTTTATTCGGCCTACCGAATGCTACCTTGATTGTTTGTCGTCAGTATGCTCAACGTCCTGACTTGCAATTACGATGTTCCGTTGTTAAGGTGGCTCATCAGTCAGGGATTTTATCATGAAACCCTTGTTTATTTGTGTTTTCCTGGGTAGATTATCACCCAAAGAGCTGAATTCTGTAAAAAAAGACATAGGTCACCGTGGTCGTT